>JABFFF010000309.1:0-13599 GCA_013623665.1 Fusarium sublunatum | reverse complement strand
CCTCGGTCTCAAAGAGATTAGCGGCAACGAGGAGTCCACTGCAGATTACCCATCTCCACAACAAGGGCATGTGGAAGTTTGAATGGAATTGTGGATGTGACGGTGACCAGCAACGGCTCTTGTGCCGTGGCAACAATCAATAAAACAAGATTCATTCAATAAAAGGAGATTAATCTGACGGCTTGTGTTTTCCTCCATTGTCCTAAAGACAACCAAGACGTTGGGCGGTTGTCTCCGTTGAGTAACGCAGATAAACCTTCGCACCTCCACTTCTCTAAATCGATGGACAAACGTCGGGGCGACGCCTCACCTTGGCCAGACCACGCTTTCGAATCAGCAGCTTATCACGTCATTGGGCACAAGACATGTCCAAACTCTATCACTGCCAACCCAATAGCCACAGCCATCGATTAACTCGCATCAAGCACGCGGAGAACATCTCGTCCAAGTCCCTTTCCAACAAAAGCCCCTGCAAGACCCTGAACTCGAAACAACTGCTAGCGCCATAACACGTTATCGGACTTCGTTAGTCCCAGACGCTATCCATAATTCATTCCAGACATGCACAGTTGAGAGGGACAACCAAATGAGTCTATGTCTGCTATCCGAAACATAGATAGTTAGCTGCCATCGACGATACCCGATTTACGATATGTATTTATCCCTACCTTATCTAACTCTCAAATCTGCTTGATTGACTGGCTGGTCTCATGAATTAACATTACCCTATGTCATTTTCATTGCTGCCAAAACTTATTGCCGCTCACAGCTTCAAACTAAACTTTACATGATACCGTCTATCTTGCATGAGATGGACTAGTGCATGGCAGTTCTTCAATGTTCATACATGAAGAGATCTCCTCTGCATATATTAACCCTGCCTCCCTCACTACAAAGCAATGATCGACCACTGTCTCCGTAACTCAATGCAGAATCCACCCTTCGATAAGATATCCTTCCAGAAAAAGCTACCGAATAAGTAGTTCATTCCCCAGATGTGATTGATAATATTTAGGTGGTGACATAGTTCCGGCGAGCGGATTTAGGTTCCCACAAAAGAGGCTGATCCTCTTGAAGAATCGGCAATATCCATTACCTAGGTTTTGTTTTCGGATCATTTCACGATTTCTATTAAACAAGAGCCTATGTAGGTAAAGTGTGATTCTCAATATTCATTCACATGCAAGATAGGGGGGAGATTCCTTCATGCCTAATATCTCCGTTTCTGGCTGTAGTGACTGGACGGGAGCAGACCCTGGAATATCAAATGATTCAAATCAACTAATGTGACTAGAGGCTAATCTTTCCATCACAATTAAAATTTTTTCTTAGAAACTCCTAAAGTAGGCTCAAAGTGAGTGAGGACTTATAAGCACACCCTAGTGATAGGCTACTCTATTGTCCTATGTAGATCGCCATCAAAAGACCACCCGAGTATGGAAGTGTTGATGTCTTGAACCCATTAGTAGAATCATTCAAGTAAGCCATAAGATCCTTGTAGCCTGTCTTGGCTGCCTCAGTATTGTCAACCACAACCGTAGCTCCTGGCTTCATTCGTGGTTGTACCAGCTTGAGCGTAGGCAGAGCCAGAGGGGTCCAAACTGCATTACAATTAGCGACACTATTCACGCAGAAATACCGCCACAGCCATAATGACAAACTCACTATCAAGCAGTAGGAAATCTACTTGTTCTGGCAAGTCACTCTTGAGCGTCTCTCGTAGATCTCCTTCTCGTAATTCAATAAACTTCTCAATGTCATCACCGGCAACACTCCAGTTCTTGCGAGCCCTGACAGCCTTGGTGGGCTCATTCTCAGTAGCAATGACCTTCCCAGGTTGAGAGCGAGCGTTCTGTGCCACTGCCAGTGCTAAGTATATGGTGCTCACACCGAACGATGTTCCCGCTTCAACAACAAAACGGGCGCCCATTGACCGCAAGAGGAGGTAGACGAAGGCGCACTTGTCGGGATCCAAAGCGACAAACTTGTCAAGAGCAGTAGAAGCAGGTCCATCTGTGCTGACATAGGCCGGCTCGTCAAGAGCTTGCTTGTGTAGGTCTCGTAGGAGCTCAATGGTTCGAGGGCTCGCGGCTAAAGAAGCCAAAGTTGTTTCGATCACGGAATAGTCAGGCATATTGAATTTGACGAAGTAATATACAGGGATTGAAATCAAAAGATAAGTGGTGCTTATATAGAAGTAATCAGAAAGTTGGAATCAAAGTCTCAGATGTGCCGGAAGATTCGCATAAGATGTTGAAGTATGGGTTGAGTCAACCGTGGGAGTCATAAGCAAGCATACGGAATAACCCCGCTCTTCGGCATCAACAGACTTGCACCAGTTACGCCGGTGTGCGATCCTCCGATCAAAGCTGTTTATTGCTGTCATACCTTTAGAATGAGTCATCTTAAGCTTGATGGAAGTGTTATATGATTTATCAATCATGGACCACCTTTGACAGCAGCCGGAAGTAGTAAAGCACACTGACACGACACCTCACTTCCTTTACGATGGCACATCGCTCACAGTGCGATACTTGTAGCTTTCTATTAAGCTGTAGAGACCTGAAATCACTACCAACACACGCCGGCATCTGACCTCTGCCTCTGATCCGGGGTCTGACTCTATGTTCTACTCTTTGCAGGACGACGCAGGCAAGTTGTAGATAACTAAAGATCTAGATAAGGCATCGGGGCCTATGTTCGCGAGGTTGAATGAGAGTCTGCAATGATTCTATCAATTTCAGCTGCACGAAACCAATTTGAAACAGCAATAACTCTATCCCAAGAGATATAGTTTCCCAGCCAGTCGGAGTTCTGGCCGATATGGAATGGCTGCAACATAACACGCATCAGGTCTGATTTATAATAAAGCGCTACTTCCGACTCAAAACAGTCACATGCGGGATGTTAAGCATAAGATTATATGAAACGAAGCGAACTTGGAAGCATGTCGTGGTGACCAAAGGGGGGAAGGGGACAGAGTGAAGGGTCACAATGGGCACTCAAACATGAATAGTAAAACGGTTCGTGGTCAAGAAACAGTTTCAAGGGAAAGGGATGAATAAGGGAGTATCATATAGTTTGTTCAATAGGTTAAAACGGTCTTAACCAGCTACCTATACTGCCTTATTATATTTCCCATTAAGATGAGTGATTCAAACAAGGTAAACACCCACAGCGCCTCTTGATGTTGGTAGAAATGTGGCACAGAAAACCCCCATGCCAATCAATCTTAGATTCTAAGTTATTATAAAAGCACCGTTGATAAATACTTCAGGGTCAACATGGCTCTTAAGATTGCGTGTGAAGCAATCCCTGCTTGCCTTGAGCTTGATACCCCAAGTATGGGTTCGGGTACGCGGCATACGGGCTTGGCAACATGGAAGAGAGACAGAGGGATACGACAGTTACTTGTTGTTAGACGAGGCCTTGTCCGCTTGTCAAATTTAAAGGATGGAGTCTATTACCTAGCAAAGCTGTTATGATATCTGATCTGTCGTCGGCATCGGCCGAGGTGTGTGAGGGAGGGAGTCGTGCGCAATGATCAGCTTGATGATTCATCAAACTAACTAGACTTGGGAGAGAGCAGTGAGTGTTTTGCCGCGTGAGTTCTCTGTATTGCTTTTGTGGGCAATGGCCCCATTCTGCCAAGTGCATCTTGCGACGATCTGGACCCTATAGATGCGATTCCCCAAGTTTCAGAATGTCAACGTTACAAGTGCCGGTCTTAAGACGATATGTTATGTGTTGTGTGTTTTATGTTCCATTTGTCAGTAATGGGCGTCGAAAACAACTCTGATCATTTGAATTAGACTTAAAAATTAGACTCTGATCTGCTGTCTGCTCCCTTGTTCAAGCTGCCGAAGCAGACAGGGAAGTCGCTGCCTCCTTGCGCAGGTCGTTCCTACCCTCCGAAAAATCGCTGTGGCAGGTATGTACCTCGGCCGCACAATGGAAAAGTTCTCTAAACTGCAAATCACTTCAACTAAGTATCATCTCATCTGAATAATTTCAACAAGAGAGGCCATCCATGAATGCAGAGTTTGACCTCCGCCGTCTGTGTTTCAACCGTGCCAACCCTGTTTTTCGTGCCGAGGGTCATCTTTCGACGGAAATATGTGTCCAGCGAACAAGGTTCGCGACAACCAGATACGTAAATTACACTTTTGCTTTTTGCCTCGTTAGAGAAGGTCAGTTTCTTGATTTAGTCTCAAAGTTCGCTGATACCCTGTTCTAGGTTACTTGGCTTGCAAGGTTTGGTAGAGAGCCACACCAAGATGCGATACAGTCAATCGCATTTCACCTCGATCCCTGGCCATCTTCGAGACACGCCTAGTCCGGGACCTGCATAGCGTTGCCTATTATATCCCCGACAGCCTAGGATCAGCGCCCCCCACGATGCTCGTCGTCCGTTGTGGTCGGCCTCAGAGCCTGTTCAGGACTGACAAAACAACCCCCGGGCTGTTTGTACGGTGAGTCGTGGATGGCGAACCAAGGGGGTTCGCACCAAGCTGCGATGGCCTTAGACGAAAGATACAAAGTTTTCTCGGTCACGCCCAGAAAAACAAGACTCTGCATACGTATCACCATCCAGTCAGCGATGTCTAGCGTTGACACGGCGCTTGAAATGGGCATGAATAAGGGTCGTCTGGACATTGGCCGTTGTATTAGGAGAGACCCGGAGAACCAACCAGATCGATTCGTGCCTGGCGGCTCGAGACGCCAAACTCTACAGAGTAGCGTCACTTGTTTCATACTTGGGCTTGACAGGGGTTGGCTCCAGGGGTCAGTCATCAAGCGCCGGTTCTGTGCTCTGTTGGTTTCCAGCCAGTGGACCTCCGGTCATGATGTGACATTGAGCTGTTGTGCCGTCCACCAATTGCGCTGCACCATGGCCATCAGCTCAACAGAGGCCAAGCTCTCTCTAGGCGAGAGATGAGGCCGTTTTATTATTGATTCTTGGTATCGCCCTGAGGCCTCGACCCGTCGGCAGAGCGTCATTCCGAGATGCACTCTTGCGACAGCCTGGGATTGTGATGCACGTCCAAGCTGAAGACCAGGAAAGAAGAGATGCAGTATCATCTGAACCAACACCCCTTGCTTATGGACGATCTTTAGCTCCCCGACAGTTCTGTCACTATCAGTGCTCAAAGGACCGATCAGTGGCCATAGTGATTGACTGCTGCACTACCTCCGACGCGCCAGTTCTTGGATTTACACTGATCAGGCTGGCTTAGACTGTCCTCATTGGCGGCTTTGACTGGGGCCGCGGTTTGTGGACGACGATAACGGTTCTTCTCACCCAACGCATTGCGGTCAGGAACAGGGGATGTTGCACTTCGAGAAACGTTCATCAAACGCCAATCCTGGATATGCCAATCGGTTATCGCCGTTGATAAGATGCTCATACAGCTACAGACGTTGCCAACACAACTTCAAGGCACTCGTGGTTTCGTCCACGATCTGCTGTCACTCGACATGTGCCAGATTCTTAGCAGCAACAAATCTTGACGGTTCCAAGGGGTTCTTGGATTAAGGCCCAGGTGTTTGACTTGGCGACTATGGTCGTACAGGCTTCTGCACACTAAACTGCTTTGCCCTTACCTAAACAACAACTCCACGCCCTGGATCCCTGTCGCCGAAGCCCTGGGTCCACGGCCCCTAGCGCCTCATCCCCGCCATGGATCTTGCGGCTCCCTCCTGAGGTTTGATCTAAGCCTATAGGCCGAGATTCTATAGTTCGATCTTCTCCTATTAAATCCGCATTGTCCTCCCCCCATTGTTGGCTGCTGGTCGGTCATTCTCATTCTATTGTTCGGGTTGTCTATTGTGAAAGACGTCTTTTCAGGTCTTTCAATCATTTTCCTATTCTTCCTTTCCCTTGTCGTCCCAATTTTCTTCTTTGTGCTGCTAGACAGTTCAATTAAGCTTAATCACCCTCATTTCATTGTTTACTTCTGAACAGTGTATCGCCAACTCGCGAACTCGATTACCCGTTCCTTATTCAAAATATCTATACTAGAGGTGTCTTGATCGCCAGTCTCCTCGAAGAGCATTCCTTTATTACTTTTACCAAAAAACAACACTCTCTAACTTTACAACCCGACTTTTATACGATCGACCTACTATTTGAGTGAACCGGCTGGAACCACTTCACTTCTCTCGCTACTACATATCTTTACAACTTTATCTACGAAATATCCGTTGAAGCTATCATCATGGCGCTTCTAAAAACTTTCCTCGCCTCCCTGCTCGTTGCAGCTCCCTTTGCGACTGCCGCTCCTACCCCGGCTCCTACCAACATTGCCGAGAAGTTGACTGACTTGATCGACGAAAACCTCCCTGGTGGCCTAGGTGGTGAACTTGATAAGAAGATGGGAATCAGTGCTTTCCTCCGACCCATGCTTTCTAACCCGGATGCCCCTAATATCATTCCTAACCGATATATCGTTGTTTACAACGATACCTTTGACGACGATACCATCAGCGCTAAGGAGGCTACCTTCGCCATAGCTGTTAAGAAGCGAAACCTCAACAAGCGCAGCTCAGCCGGACACGCATTGTCTACCCACATCAACTCCTTCAAGCTCAACGCTTGGCGTGCCATGTCACTCGATGCCGACGATATGATGGTTCAGGATCTTTGGAACTCGGACGAGGTTGCATACATCGAGGCCGATACCTACGTTCACCAGCACGCCGCTATTGCTCAAGTCAATGCGCCCCCTGGCCTTAACCGTCTCTCTCACATCAAGAACAACGAGGACACATACGTTTTCGACGACTCCGCTGGCGAGGGTATCACAGCATACGTGGTTGATACTGGTATCAAGACCACCCACACCGAGTTTGAGGGCCGTGCTACCTTTGGAGGTAACTTCATCAACAGTGTCGTAAGTAAAATCTGCAAACGTAAGCTCTGATCCAAATGTGAGATGCTGACTGAATGTAGGATGACGATGAGAACGGCCACGGTACTCACGTCGCTGCTACCATTGGAGGTGCTACCTTTGGTGTCGCTAAGAAGGTTGACCTTGTTGCTGTCAAGGTTCTCGACGCCAAGGGTGGTGGCAGCAACTCTGGTGTCCTCCAGGGCATGCAGTTCATCATCGACGATGTTGCGAAGAAGGGCAGGAAGGGCAAGGCTGTTATGAACATGTCTCTGGGTGGTGACTTCTCCGAGGCCATCAACCGCGCCATTGAGGCTCTCTTCAAGGCTGGCATTGTCCCTGTTGTGGCCGCTGGTAACGAGAACGTGAGTGAACATCTGCACGATTCATTAGAAGTCCATGACTAACAAGCTGCACAGCGTGCTACTTCTCTTACCTCTCCTGGCTCTGCCGCCAACGCCATCACTGTTGGTGCTTTTGATGCTACTACCGATGAGCGTGCCCCATTCTCCAACTTCGGCCCCGAGGTCGACATCTACGCTCCTGGTGTTCAGGTCCTCAGCGCTGGTATCAAGTCCAACACCGATACCGCCACTCTGAGCGGCACCAGCATGGGTATGTCTCACTCACTATTGATGACCTCCTGGCCCAGTTTCATGCTAACTTGTCTGACAGCCTCTCCCCACGTTGCCGGTCTCGCTGCTTACCTCTTGGGCTTCCAGAAGCTCGATGGCCCTGCCCAGGTTGCCAGTCTTATCTCGAGTCTTGCTAAGCAGAGCGGTGCCAAGGTCCGTAACAACGCTCAGAACACGGTCGACCTCATCGCCAACAACGGCAACCAATAGTGGCTGTAAGCAGCAGCAGCAGCAAGCAAGGAGACAGGGACAAGGGAAAGCGAAACGTTTCTTACGAAAAGGAGATTTCAGGATAATTGGCTAGCTAACCGTACAAACCTGAACCATTTATGCCTCTTCTGTGTGTATATGTGGGATGTAATATATAGATGCATTTATTGAACGGCCTCGATCATGCGTACCAGGAGTTTCTTCGAAACTCGGGGAAAGAACATTGGCATTCGATAGACGGTACATATTAAATTCATAGACCTTCTAGATTATGCAAGACTTGAACCACTAGAAAAATGACGGCTCATACAAGACATGGCATGACCAACGTCGTCGCACAGCTTATCAAACGAAACGCTTTAATGCAACATGCGGAAGATATTGCAATTTGAGACGGCACGATGTAACCATCTAACGCAGGACCACGACCCCTGAGAGTGATGAGCGCGGCCCATCGATATCAGATCAACTAAGGCAAGGCCCGCCTGCAGTGTAACGGCATCGGACTAGACCTGTCAAGCTGAAACCTTCCTTACCCAGAGCTTTTTGTGCAGCGTCGGGTCCGAAAATAGCATGATCATCATTCACGCGAATACGAGGAGATTGTTGATATGTATGTATGCTCGCCGCCGCAGTTCTATCGTCCGGTTAGACGTCGAGATAGGCTTGCGGCGTGACATCGCCTCACGGCGGAAACCAAGAGCAAGAGAGTTTAATTTTCGCACTTCTTCGGCACAATCATAGTCATGGAAGGACTCGATTGCAATTTGACATCCGTGCAGGTGGTGATTTTTGATAAAGAGATGATAACGTCAGTCAGGGAAACGGGACAACACTGAAAAGGCAGCGTGCGCTGTGTCGCACGGCTGCTGGTAGTATTAACATGAATAGAGCCTAGCAATGCGCTCATTAGGCTGATTCCCTTCGAGAGGGAATGATACTAAATGTGTTATGTACGTCAGGATATCGTTAAAAAGGTTGGCGCCGCGAACAGAAACAAATAACTCGATCGGCGTGTAATATTACAATTCTTCGTGACCTGTCATCAAAGGGGTTGCCTTCTCGCCGCCCGGTAGGAAGACGCTGGCTTCCTTAAAGACGTTGTCAAACCTGGCTCCAAAGAACCAAGCAGTACCAATCTGCAAAGCGATTGTTAGTTGAGTACAATCTCAAAGATATGGGTGTAGCGTAGCGTACCATAATGCCCGAAATGCATAGTAGGGCTGCAACAACAACAGCGAACAGAACAACAGCCTCGCCAGAGTCCATGGTGGGCTCCTTGTTCTGTTTCTGCTGGTTTTCAAGGCCAAGCTTCTTGGGGTCTTGTTGAGGGAAGAGAGTTTCGATGAATTGTTCGATCTGTGATTCGTTAGCAACCAAAATTTCGAAGGGAAGAACAAAACATACCTTTGCACATTGCGCGCTGATGGCAAGGAAGTTGGGATCTCTAGGGTCGTTCTTCTTTGCAATCTTTCGAGCATATCGCTTGAAGACTTGACACACGGTGTAGAGGTTCTGTGTACACTCAAACATGATGCCGCAGGCATCACCCTTTGTGATCTTGACGTTCTTCTTAAGCACGTCTGGGTTTCGGAAGACCAGCTCCAGTGTGGCAATGGCCATGCCTTGGGGGATAGCCACAAAGTTGAAGACACTCTGGTCCTTCATGCCGGCCATGTAGAAGAGACACTCCTCACTGTGCTTCAGCGCATCAAGAACCATTGCGGAAATACACTCAAGGGCCTTTGTTTGCTGATTGGGGTCGAATAGGTCTTCCCACTTGTCCACGTGCTTGCTCCAGATTTCTTTAGGGTACCACCTTCGGCCATCCTGCCAGTCCTCATGGAGATCTCGGATAATGTTGGTCTTCTGAAGGAACTGGCCCATTGACTCGGTCAGAGAGGGACGCTCAGAAAGCTTGGGGTTGGCAAGCTCGGATTCGACAAAAAGGCGCGTCAGACCCTCGCCAACAAGACCGGCAACGTAGTGGCAGTACAGCTCGTACTCTTCGATCGTTTGCACACCGTTCTTGATCATCTCTTGGTTCTCAGCATAGTCGGCCATACCATTGCCCATCTTGCGGGTCATATCCTTGATGATCTCATGGTAGGGTGCCTTGATCTTCTTGAGCTCGGTGATGACCACGTCGAAGTGCTCAAGAAGCTCTCTGTCCTTTTCCTGGCTCTCGTGAAACTGCCAACCATCTTGTTCCATAGTGATGTGGAAATTTCGAAGAAGAGGAACCTTCTTGTTGAGAGGAATGGTCATGTCATCCTCGATGGTGTCTAGGCCACGGAGGCAGAGGTAGAAGAGGGTGATGGGGACGAGTAGCTCGTGGTTAAGCTCTTGGATGACAGCCGCAAAACTGCGGCTTGTCAGGTTGAGGTAACGAAAGCATTCTTGAAGCTCGGGAGACTCTTTGCTGGGATCGCGCTCGTGGACGGGATCATGCCAGACCTTCCTGGAGCGCCATTAGAGGGGTTCTGCTAGAGGAAGAGGCTGAGAAACCTACCATTGAACAATGGACCGAAGCTGGTATGGGTGGAAGAGGTAGTAGAAAGCTCCCAAGACACCCATTTTGGCGGCGTAGGTGGGAGGGGAGAGCTGGTGGAGAGAAGTAAAGGTAGAAAGGAGGGTGCGTGAAGGTCAGACAGTGCACACCCAGATATAGAGGCGCAAAGTCAGATGAAGGGGAGGAGGCAAAGGTTATGTACCAATTCAGTTGCGACCAAGCCCCGGGAACGTCTTGATGCTTTGTCTGACCATGAGACGCACAAAGCAAAGGAAGGGAAAGGACAGAAGACAGATGTGAGAAGCAAAATAGAACTGGGCAGCCTCCGCTCCGGGTAAATCCACAACATGCAAAAGCTCATTTCTTACCTTGGGAGGGTGGAGTTGCTGATCCTTGTAAGACAATGCTACGGATAGTTGCATAGTGACCGCGTTATTTGCATCATCGTCGTATTCGGATTATAGCGTCCACCTACTTCAGCAAGTAGCTTATTTGATAGCAGAACTCTTAATGGCTATCATGAAGGATAGTTTAGCATGTGTGCAAGAAGCTGATACATTGTCTTGCACATCAGCGTTCAAACGGATCTCGTAAGCTGCTTATCAGCCGATCGCCGGGTTTGAGGTGGTTCTTCGGAGCAATTCCAACGCCGGACCGAAACGAAACACGACGGCGGTGATACGGATGTCAACAGCACATCCTTGGCCGAAATCCAACTCCATTAAGCCCTAAGCAGAGATGGAGTAGACATCCTAGCAACCGAATCTTCCATCTTAGATGGCGAAGACATTGTAAGTGAAGCAGTCTGCACTAGTTTTGTGTTGAAGATCCAGACCACCGGCCTATATGTATCTAGACGATCCGGGCCTCCTGACCGCCGAGCCAGATTTATCCAACCCAGCACATGCCTTACCTAGCAGTCTAACCACCTGCCTAGACCAATGCAATGTAGACCACGGGAAAGTGCACTTCCAGCTTGTCTCCTTCCAGACAGTGGAAGTAAGGCTTTGCTGACCATGCTCGTGATTGCATAGAGGGCTCAGGCTAAACCATCATCAACAGGGATGCTAAGAAGCCCATCTATATCACGAATATCCCTAATATCCCGAGTGTGGACAGATTTCGTAGAATCTTGTACTCTAATATTAAAAGGATATGAAAACTATTACATTGTCTTACTGCCAAGGATGAAATTGGTACAGAGAACTATGAGCTACCTTGGGCAGGCACGGAGCATTAGAACAGCAAGAAGCACCATGATAGCTTGGGCAAGCGTTTTGAGCATAGGTAACTACCTGCCTAGATATTCGTATGAATGGCTCACATTGTCGAATGTCAGTTGTCACAGAACTTCACCTTTTTATCGTTCTTTATATCCAAAGCATTGTATTCTCATAGAATTCTGCTGTCCTTCAGTTAGCAACATGTCTTTGCCTCGTTTACTGCCTCGACCTCAACCCGAACCTCAAAACGAAGCCCATGATCAAGCGGACAGCCTTCCGCCTATGCGTGATAGCTTTCTTATCTGGTGCGGCAGCCAATGCCAATGGATTGCCAGTCATCTTCGAAACCAGCTCGAAAAAGATAACCAAGTTTATGAAATAATCAACCGTGGCATGGACGAGACGAGCACCATACGAAAGATACTTAGGACCATCAAGCCGACTCACGTTTAGATTACGACCAGCTGTGAGGAATGTCCGCATGCGAATCCTGAAGACGGTACAGCAAGAGCGGCAATAAGGTCCTTGATTATCGGAGTTCTTAATGTCGTGGACATTTGCGCCGATTCCAGGATTCATTGTACTGTTTTCTCGAGCGCGTGTTTTTATCAACACCGCTACGACGAGAACGGCAATATTGACCCGAGAGTTCGTTATGCAGAGGATCACGCACCCAACTTTCTGTCAAGACCGCTAGTTTTTTTTTTCATGCTCAAATGCAGACGGTAAGTCATCAACCAAACCCGTAGCTCACCACTTTGTTGGCTCATTATCAAGTAGAATTTGGGGGCTTACAACAATTGTCTGATTCTTCGTTTGCGCAAGCCCGTCAGCGATGACGATAACGGACATGGCGCCGTCCAACTGACCCTGAGCTCGGCGGGAAGAATGAACATGCCCAACAGTTTGACTGTGTTACACGACCTTCTACCTGTGGCTGTGCTCCTAGCAAAAAAGAAAGAGACGGGCGTATACAACTTTACCAACCCCGGCGCCATCCGGCACGACCAAATGTTGGCTCACTACAAAAGGATAGTGCGTCCCAAGATGGAAGATATACGCTGGACGATGGTGGACCAAGGCTGGTGTAAGCAGCATTGGAGCAACTGCGAGCTGGACCCAATCAAGCTGGTGAACAAGTTGAGGGAGTACGGGCACCTGGCGATTCTTGAGATTGACGTGGCGTTTCAACAATGTTTGGTGAGGATGAGCGACCGCGGGGATGAATAATATAGAAGTCGTGTGGCAGGATGAACCGTACTGTTATCAACAGAACTAGACTCGCTGGGAAATGGCAAGCATTCATTAGATGGATTAGGTACTTTAATTGAGAGTTGCTACAGTAAATTCTTGTCTTGATGTGGTTGAGAATAAACTTGGACTAGGCTGACGCTGCCCCGCCATTACGTAGGCCACAGGACCCCTCTGAAGGTACCCAACGTCACCTAAGCAAAGGCCTCTCTCCTCTGGCAGGAAATTTCCGCCAAGCTTCCATTGGGCGGGCAGTCATTTTAGTTTAGGCAATCCGACGCCATCATCAACATTTTCCCTCCTCTAACGTTTACCTTATTTTTCTGATATACCTAACTAAGCCTGTATCTCAACCCTTGATACCCTCTCATATTCTCTGAGCGGCTACGACCTACTGTCTCATCATGGTCGTCGATACCACCTACTATGACACCCTGGGTGTCCAGCCCACGGCCACGGAGCTGGAAATCAAGAAGGCTTATCGCAAGATGGCCATCGTCCACCACCCAGGTTCGTTTCTTTGCCTTGCCTCGTATTAACAGATGCCTTGCCTTCAGATAAACTGACCACTCCACCCTTCAACAGACAAGAACCCTAATGACCCTACCGCACACGAAAAGTTCCAGGCTATCGGTGAAGCCTACCAGGTCCTGTCCGATGAGGACTTGCGAAAAGCCTACGATAAGTTCGGAAAGGACTCGGCAAGACCGCAGGAGGGCTTCGCCGACCCGGCTGAGTTCTTCAGCTCTATCTTCGGAGGCGAGGCCTTTGTTGACTGGATCGGCGAGATTAGCCTCATGAAGGACCTCACAGCGACCATGGATATTACGATGCAGGAAGAGGAAGAGGCTGCTGCTGCCGAAGCCGAAGCCGCCGCG
>JABFFF010000307.1:0-40980 GCA_013623665.1 Fusarium sublunatum | reverse complement strand
CTATTAATTCCTATAAAAACTCTCCTTTATTATAATAGAGAACTTATATCCTATATAGTATATAGTAAAATTCTATTGGCGCCTCTTAAGGTCTATAGGAGGAAGAGTATACCTTACTCCTCGATTATAGCTATAGACTATAGATCTCCTTCTATTAGCGGTCCTTCTAGATTATCCAGTTATAAATATATAGCCTTATACGGCTGCCTAGGCGTTAATAGAGGTATATAGTTCCTCCCGTAAGGAGAATACGCCTTTAGGAGGGAGGATATTATTAGGGAAGCAGTAAATAAGGTCAATTAGATCTATTAAATGATAAGGAAGGCATAAGTCCTCGAATTAATATTATAGATGCTGTTAATCGTTAAATTGATGGCTGATTTCTAATATGTTATCCTAGGAAGGCTATATATACCTCTTATATAACGGATCTTATTTATACCACCGGTGGTGCGGCTAGTCATGTGATCTTATTTGTACCGCCGGTGGTGCATTTACAACGCGCCGCATATCCCGACCACCAACAAATAATAACAAGTGCCCCAAGAGACCAACATTATCTTTGTCAAGCTAGGAATCCTTCAGCAATAAAATGACTTCAGCAGCTCGTTATACCAGACAGGTCGTCTCCGCCCCAAGACCACTAACGAGGATATCTCCATCGACAACGATTCCAACTATTGCAAACCGCATACCCATCCGCACATTCTCAGCTTCACTTCCGTCTCGAGAAGCTATCGAGACTGTTTTCTCTCCCGAGGCCGTCGCCCATACGTCTTAACCCCTCACGCTACAGAAACCAAACATACTGATAAAGCATTCCTAGCCGTCGGCCCCTACTCCCAAGCCATCAAGGCCAACGGCTTTGTCTTTCTCGCTGGCCAGATCCCCGCCGACTCTCAGGCAAACCCCGTAGAGGGCACTGTCGCTGAAAAGACGCACAAGATGTGTCAGAATACAAAGGCTGTTCTGGAAGCTGCGGGCTCTAGCCTGGACAAAGCCGTCAAGGTGACGGTATGTCATTTGGACTATGATTGATTTTGTTTTGCGCTTGGCTCACGAAACGGCAGGTTTATTTTCAGAATTTTGACGATCTCTATGAGATGAATGAGGTGTATGCACAGTATTTCCCTCACAAGCCCGCTCGGATTGCGTCTGAGTCTGCGAAACTACCCGCTGGATGCAGCATGGAGATGGATGTCATTGCTCTGCAGTAGATACAGGATGCTTTCCACGAAGCTGCTGGTATTATCATCTAAGTTTTATTTCTGAATCACAGCTCTGAAAAATCAAATTCATCAAGACCAGCATTGTCCCCCGAGTTGACTACAGCCCAAAGCATCGAATGATATCTAAGGAGGCAAATGACTCTTGTAGATTAACTCTGCTTCAATCGCCCAGAAGCTTGCCGTCGTGCTGTTCTACATCATGGCCCCTTTCTTGAGCTCATAGTCTGATGACTTTCTTAACTTGCCAAGTTCGAGGATTCCGCGGATCTTCGGGCCACAGTAGCCTCTTTACTGCTTGAGGCCACACACCTATACTTGGTCAGATCCTCAATTTCAGAAGAAACATGCAGATAGTGCACACTACTACCTGTTTGTACATTATCCAGAAGCTGCGCCATGTTTTGGACTTCCTCTTCTTGCGCGGCATACAGCTTCTGTATCCGCTCTTGCCAGTGTCGGTAAATAAATTCAGAGAAACTCTTTCCACGATAGTCTTGCTGCATGCAAGCTGTGAAGTCAATCATCAACGAGTCGAGAAGGGCTGCATTCTCTTGCTCATGAGTATCCCCCCGGATAGTTCTGGCTGTCTCCGGTTGGCAGTTTAGAATGAAGCCTACATCGAGGAAGCGACGTTCTGTGTTCAAGCTGTTCGCGTCGATGTCCGTGTACTCAACCGCTATCGTCTCGTACATACAGCAGGTGTGCCTCATTTCAAGTGCTTCAAACGTCAGTAGTCGAAGGAGGTCCAGTGCTCGTGCGGAAAGTTGCTCAGTTGCCATCTCTTCTTGCTCCGGCCTGATGTCAGTTCCGTCTTGTCGATCACAGAGATCGAAATCAAGTAAGAGGCTCCTGAGGCCTGTCTGCCACCAACGACGATTAAGCAGAAGTTGTATGCCTTTTTCCCAAGTACTTTGGCCATGTGCATGGGCTTTGTACAACAGGTTGATGGGTGAACAGCCTTCTCCATTTATGTGACACCAGCAGACACACTTATCTCGGTCAGATGCCCTTGATAAAAAGCTCATGTAGGTCCTGGGTGATCGTAGGCACTTTTCATAACCAACTTGGTCTAGTTCATGTTGATAAATGTCCATATCGAAACATGTCCCCATGCGAGCGGCAAGCCAATGTAACCCAGTAGCATTGATATTAAGTCCTATGTCCAAAGGATCTTGAGGTTTCGGTTCGAAAAACCTGTGCTTTTCAAGCCAATGTAAATTACCGCAAAGGTCAGTTTTACATAGGTCAGGTCCCCGTATCGCGTACTGAGATAGCCTTGCGGCGAATATAGGAGGAAGGCCTAACTGGTTAGGTAGATCGACATGTCTGAATCCATGGTCGTAAAATATTTGGAGATTCTGAAAAGGCATTTCTGGCACGTGATAAACTGTCGCAAGCATATTTTTGCGCATGGGCACCCATAGGGTCGGATCGACCAACTCGCCCATATCTTGAATAGCGATGCACCAGCGAGCTGCAGTGACGAAGTCTGGGATCTCTGTTGCTCGTTTCGTTGTATAGCATTGTCCTTGTTCTTTCCCCATGACTCCAAGCTTCGACGCTAGCTCTGACAATCTCAGAAGTCTGTCGGCCAAATGCTGGGCTACCACCTCTACCGTCTCTGATTTCCAGAGATAGTTTTTGAGTGTATCCCATTTGTCTCCGTGGAAGAAGCTAAAGCCTTTTTCAAGAACGACGTCGAGAACATCGCAGTCCACTCTTTGAATGTCGCCATGACCTTCAAAGCTGAAAAGCAACGAATCGAGAAAGGTGCGGCCATAACGGTCAGCCTGATAAAGCAAAGGCTGAGCTTTAGTTTCGAGGAGCCTCTCCAAGCCTGCGGCCCAATTCTTACATAAATGGAGCGTTGTGTAGCCATGGATTGTTTCTAAGACTGAGTCAGGGGCGAGCTCAATCCCTTGATTCAGGTCGTCAATCGACCTTGTTAGAATCGCCCTCAGAACTGGGGAAACACTCATGTCTATCAAAAACAACACGTCAGTAAAGGGAAATCGCTCAGAGCACAACGATCAACTTGCATGGCAAATATCTGGGCAAGAGCTGACGGAAACCTTGTGACTCTGACTCAAAAGAAAACAAGAGGGCGAGATGATCGTCATTTGGCCCGAGGATATGCAGCATGCGCTCGGAAAGGTCAGGCATATATGGAGATTCACTGAGGTATAAGAGTTGCATCAAAGAATACAATCTATCCGTTGATTTAGCCTGCTCAGCACCATAGGAAAATGATGAGTGTCTTATTCAAGGTACTTACTGTCTATACACACTTGAGCTCTCCAGGTCCGGCGCACACGTCTCTGTTAACCACAGTACAGTATCCTTTAGAAGCTCAAGACTGTTTCTGTCGAACTGGGCCCAGTCTATGTACCTGGGTCGTACGTAAAAGTAAAAAAACTAGCGCATGGTCAGTACTTCATTCTGGAGATCGCATTGATGTAGCCATCGCTTCGTGCTACGCAGTAAGTTGATGCTACTAACATCCTGGTACCCCAGATCAGGGTACCCTCCATCAAACGGATCGTGAGGCGACGCGGTTCCTTGCTCAAAACATTCAGTAATCTGCTGTCTCAACTGGCCGAGTGCGGCGGGTAAAAAGCCAGGTTTCGGGTTTTCAATTAATATGGCTCCGAACTCTCGCAAAGACTTGGTAACAGGATTTGTCGCCTGGTCAACTAAAGCTCTATACCGCAACATTGGGCTGAGACTATTACCACCTGCTCCTTTGGTGAAGCATAAGCTGACGTCGATTAAAGCTGAAAAAAGCCTTCTTAACTGAAGTTTCAACTGCGCGCCGGCTCGAGTGCTGAGATTTTTGGACGTGTACTTTGCAGATAGGCAGTCTGGGTGATGGCCAAGCCGCTCGTAGTAGACATGCAAGCCCGACCTGCTTATAGTCTTTTCTCTTCTCTTGGTTTGTAACGCACACTTGCAACCTCGTCGACTAAAGCTTCGGCGCAGAGAGAGACTTGCGTCGGTCAAATATTTAGAAACAAGATCAGGGTTGGCTGTGTGCACATCGCAAGCTTGTTTAAGTGAACTCGGTGGAATCTTTGATCCTACACTAGTCGCGAGCTGACGGTTCTATGGTTGATGTTAGATACCTGACTTGACTTTTCGGATGATCCGAAGGGCTTAGAATATGTTACCATGTTGTGATATTGAGCTACCGCTGATGAAGTGGGCGGAGGATTCTGGTTGAGCTGAAAGCTCATTGCACTTATCATCTCGATGATGATGCGAGTATTTTCTACGCCTTGAGCGGCATCAGTACTGGCCGAGTTCAACTGACTAGTCGTCCGTGTTGAGAATTCATGAAAGTCTTGTTCGGCGGAGACTAAGCGGCTGTTGATTTCAGAATGGCTTTCCTGAGATGTATGCTGGAGACTCTTGAGATGGCTAGAGTTTGTTCCAATGGCTGCTTGCAACTCAGCAGTCTTCAAGTTGGTGGAAGCTGTAGTTGAATGAAGTTCATGCAGGATATGGCTTTGGGAGATTTCCAAGTCTCTGTAGTTCGAAATTCAGTCTATGTGTTGAGAGCGATGCCAGGGTGGACTGACAGGCTTGTAGTTTGTATGGCAGCTGTGAGGCTGCCGAGCAGAGCTTGAACCGTCTGTCTCGCGTTCTCCAGTTTGCTCTTCTTGATAGGATAAATGGCTGATCGATAGGTTTCTTTGATTTTCCCCTTGGTGTCTGCTGCAGTCTTGGCCGAGATACGTACCTCAGTTAGCAGTTCTTGAAGAGTCTTCAGCTTATCTTCAGCCTGTCGAAGATGTTCAAGAAGGGACTTTGCATTTTCGGGGGCTAAAGACTCCAAGCGGGAGACAGCATTGCTGAGTGATTTGAATAGAGCAAGCAATGAGTGAACTTGGTCCATGTGATCGATCAAGTCCTGGGACCGGCTACGAATGGAGTCGGCATAGATGAGGAGGCCATTGCAGACTTGAATACCGAGCGAAATGATGCCGACGGCGCTGCCAGCTACCGAGAGAGGTTCAGACATGGAGAGATGTTTGTGAGAGCGATATTTACGACTAAGTTTAATAAAGAGGGGAAATGTTGTAGATTCGGGAGTGAGATTCGATTCAGGCTCCGGCCAAAGGTCACACATAGCCTCATTAATCAGCCCAGCACGAAGAACATCCAATAGGTAGTTGTCAGCCTAAGGCACCCGAGACAACTGCGGCAGCCTGCATGAGAAGGAACGAGGCAATACTGAGCAGTCAGGCGCGAGTAGCAAGTTATGGAAGGTATGAAGTCGTGATAAGCTCATTAAGCTTCATTTTAGGCAAATGGACTCTAGCACCAGCTAAATTGGCTTAGTGGAATGGATGAAACACTTCCATGACAAGGTCAGCCCTACTAGGCCACGGTAGAGCATTTTGGCTGCTCATGTCAGCAAACACGAATACTCCATTACAAGCTGATATTGTCAGGTCGTGAAGTTGTCGCTCTAGGGCCTGTTTTAGCGGGTTGCTGAAGAAATAACCCCCGCAACTGATTTTTAGTGCTGACAGCAGAATCAAGGCTGAATAATTATCATTATCACCAAAATAGTCATCCATATGTAGATCTATTCTACCCTCATCAAAGTATAATAGTTGAGGTGACCTCTATCTTGAACCCTCCAAGTCTGATACCGTAGCCTGAATCTATCCCCACGACGATGGCTTCAACTACTCCCAAGACGCCCTCATCTGGGGCCTCATCAGGTACTCAACACCGAGCTTCCAATCACGCAGCTTCCGGCATGGCAACCATCCCCCATGACCGTCCTGTCGCCCTCATGACCTCAGGCGCTCCGCTGTTGAACCCGCGCAGCTGTGTCACTTGTCGCCGGCGTAGAGTTCGCTGTGACAAGACGATGCCATGTAGTAACTGTCGCCGCGCCCAGAGCGACTGCATGTATCCTGCGCCAGGCCGTGTAACAAGAAATACGCGGCTTGTGCCACCGCAGGCAACTGGTCATAGTGAGCGCGAGCTCGATCTCATGGAGCGGCTGCGGAAGCTTGAGGGGCTCGTCCATGAGATGAGTGGCCAGGGGAATGGCAACGAGGCTGAGATGGACCTGAGTAATGGGGAGTCACCAAAAGCTCAAGGTGATGCCAGTTACGAGCATGATCTCGTTCAAGCGACCGCAGAAGAAGCCAGGCGAGAGACTCAGAGCGCCAATTTCTCAAAGGTCAATAAGCAGTTAGGTCGTCTCGTGCTTCACGATGGAGAGTCCACGGCGCGTTATGTCAACAGCGGATTTTTTGCCAAGCTGAATGATGAGGTGCTCACTCAATCGATGATATCTTGTCCAGACGTTGGCTAACACTCTCAGCTCGATGAGATTCGCAATGAGATGGAGTCAATGAATGACCAACAAGACGACTTTGAAGACGATACAACCCCCGAACAATCGCCTCAGCAGAACTCGGGTCTTCAGTCTGATCACCACAGCTTCCTCTTTGGCTATAGCTCTACCGATGTTGATCTAACAGAACTTCATCCGCTGCCGGTGCAGGCCTCTGTTCTATGGCAGGTCTATCTCGAGAATGTAGAGCCAATGGTCAAGGTCTTACACATTCCCACCATGAGCAGACTTATGACTAAATTGAAGCGTGGAGAGCATGAATTGCGGGCGGGAGATGAGGCACTTGTCTTTGCCATTTATTACTCGGCCGTTACTTCGATGGAGAAGCAAGAGGTGAGATCTTCACTCGCGAATAGCGTCAACAAGTACTCATACATCCCAGGTTCAGTCAACCCTCGGTGCATCGCAATCTCACTTAATCTCCCAGTTCCGCTTCGCTTTGGAACAAGCTCTAGCCAAGGCCAATTTATTAAACACGTCCGACATGGCTATTCTCCAAGCCTTTGCTATTTATCTCACAGTCGTCAAATGTCACGATGACACCAGATTCTGCTGGACACTAACAAGTCTATGCGTCCGTATGGCTCAGGCTCTTGGCCTTCATCGTGACGGTCAACAACTAGGTCTTTCGCCGTTTGAAGTCGAGATGCGTCGTCGCCTCTGGTGGGCAATTGTATCTATTGACCTCCGGTCCGCAGAGGAGATGGGCTCTGATCTCATTATTAGCGATAAGCACTTTGACACGCAGCTCCCTACAAACATTAACGACACCGATATTGACCCTTCTTTCACCGAGAAGCCTACTCCACGCCAAGGGCGCACCGATACAGCCATATGCCTTTCGCGTTACGAGCTCGTCGCATTATCTCGTCGGCTATTCACATCCATGACACAAATGCGACCTGTTGATCCCAAAGATGTCGAAAAGAGCCTCGAAGAGCGCGAGCGCATGCTTGTCGAGGTATACGACCGCATGGAGGACAAGTTCTTGAGGCACGTCCTTCGGGAAGACGACCCCGTTTTCTGGGTGGCATCTCTCATTTCGAGGATCGTCATGGCCAAGATCGGCCTCATCATTTACCAGCCCGTTCTTTTCCCAGGCACAGGGCCAGAGGCATCCAAGGAGATCCGAAGTCGACTATGGATGTCCACCATCGAAATTGTCGAGTACAACTATATCCTCAACGTCGACCCACGATGTCGGCAATGGCGTTGGCTGTTTCAAACCTACCGACAGTGGCACGCCATTGCCTACATGCTTCTCGAACTCTCAAGACGGCCCTGGGGAGTCACCTCTGAGCGAGCGTGGGAAGCTACCCAGATTCTTGAGTATGACCACCCAATAGAGGGCACGAATAGCGCAGACCATACTGCAGCGTGGATGCCCATCAAGCGACTCTATACAAAGGCCAAGCGCCATCGTGAGGCGGAGATTGTGCGTCTGCGAGCTGATCCTGAAGCTGCAAGACGGCTTGACCGAGAGGATAGGCTCAAGCCCGTATTAGAGCGCATTGGTCCTGCGCCGGGAATGGAGACTCGCGTGTCAGAACTGAAACTCCGATGGCGGAAGATCTTTCGTTCCGGAGACTTTTCTGATGACTCAGAATACCAGAATCTTGTTCCAGGCACAGCACAGCCGACGACAGGTGATAGTCTGCCACAAAACTTAGAACAGCCTCAGCAGGACACTTTGCATCTGAACGAGCAGTTTGATCCGAACACATGGCAGAACATCCACTCCGGTAACCCCGATGTATCAATATCTTACGAAAGCGGTAACTTTGAAGCACAAAACATCGGCGGTCTCTTCCCCGCTGGTAATAGTATCAGTAGCATGTCAAGTATAGCATCACCCGCTGTATCAGGAGCCGCATCCATACACAGAAATGACAACGACCCTCGAGCATTTTCTGGTTCTAATATATCTCCATGGCCGGGGTCAGACGTATACCAAAACCAAAACTCAGGTCCTCTTGACGATATCGACAACCTTTTTCATAATGGAGCGTTACACTCCGAGGGTCTGGATCTGAATATGGATGTTGGTGAAGTTGACGATATCGATTGGAATAACTGGGATGAAACGCTAAAGACTTTGAGTACGCCGGCCATGATGGGCGGTGGAACAGGTAGTTGGGGAGGTATGTGAAGTTCAAATCCTTTTGTTGCTTTTGATATCCACACAATTTAGAAATGACCACGACACACACTTTAAACAGAACATGACTGAGAGCCAAACCTGTATTGTGATGACCGGTATACGTGTTACTCGGTTAGCTTGGTCACGATGCATTAATCAAAGTCAGTTCCATGCTTGAGCAGGTACTGGCCATTAAACCTCTGACAATACTTCAGTCGCGCATGATGCAGGCAATGAAGAGTTTTATCAACTCAACACATTCGTGTGTATAAAGTTACGGCAACTATATTGCGCATTCTCACGTGCTCACATACGTTATAAAACAAGATCACTCTGCAGTCTTCATCTATCCACCATTCTTTACCCATTCTCACCCACTCGCTTTCAACACCACAATTAGCCACCAGCTGTGTCAAGATTACAGCAACACGCAGTCTTACGGCAACTGCCTTCTGTGGATGGACAAGTTCATTCAACATGTAAACACGACTCAGAGTCATGTACAGGATTCAGCTCAAGGTACCCAACTCACCTTTGTGATGGGCGCGATCCAAGCACTACGCTCGAACGCCCACTGGATCCTCGGCATCCTCCTCTTCTTCATCCCTTCTTTTACTCTGTATCTGCTCAGCAAAGGACGTGGTACACCCAAAGATGCACCCACAAGCGACTCCGCCGACTTTAGTCCACCCGGCAACAACCGTATAGGCCTCTTTGCAAAACTAGACCTGCGACAGCCATGCACAACGCCAGGATCTCGATGCCTGGTTGTTATTCTCTCCAGTATGGTGTTCCCACTGCTGCTGGTCGAGCTCTACTGGCTCGGAGAGATATTGGTGGCCAGCACTGTCAAGTGGTGGACAGATTCGCCTGATGAGTTGCCATCCTTCCTGGCTTTTCTTGGGAACCTTGTCTGGTCGCTATTTTTGCTCTATTTTTGGCTTGCGCTGCCGTGCTTTGGTTTTATAGTGGGAATCTTACAGTGTGCGTTTGTCTTCCATCTCATTGAGCTCCCACTCCCGCTCGAGGACCAAAATCCCTCACTCGGAGATGTGGAAGAAGCTAGGCCAGAGGGTAGAGAGGGGTTCTACGTATGAACTTCTCCCAAAGGCAGGCTTGGGTGATAATCGACAGGGTCCAATGTGATCTCTGATAGCCATAAAGTTCATATAACAACCAAAAGACTCGAGGTGGCTGAAGTATAGGGGTTTAACAGCCTAGGATTCGAGAACAAGCAGGGGTAGTTGATGAGTGTTCATATCCTTTTATCTTTTTGATATCCATAGAGTTCAGTAATAACACTACTTGATTTAGGAAGGATTTTAGACCCCTTCTACGACACACACCTTTCCGTCCTGATCGTTGAATATCAAACTTGCCTTGACGGCCCAGTCAATTTTACATGCCTGGTTTCGTCTTGATGCGTTAACGTCAGCTGTTTGGCAGATCGAATATAAAAGCTTAAAGGGCGTCCGTTCTTTTCTGTTACGACATAATGCTACTTTTTCAAGGTTGTCTTAGCTATATCCCGAAGGGATAGATCACAATGGATATACAGTTTTAATCACAGTTCTTAGCCATAAGAAAGATATCATGCCTGATACCTTAAAACATAGTTTCTAAGCCCAGTTGGTGTACATCTAACTTGCATGGACTTTAAGGCATCTGCCAGCCTTACTTTTAAGATAAAGAACTTACACCGAAGATCTATAAAAAGCTCTCTTCCTCCATTATTAGGCCTAACGCAGATACCTGAAGTGTCTTTTCTATATAAATCACTCAACTTTATTCTACAGCCTTGAATGACTAAATTTATTATAAAAAGCGACTGTTGTTACCCCATTGCTCTCTTGATCCTCCCATACTTCACCTATTCTACCAACTTTCCAACCCATCCACTTTCATCGCTACGATGAAGCATCAGTGTTACAAACACATATACTCTTCGTCTTGTCGCGAAATGATAGACAGGTTCATATTATACCGGAACATGACCCACGAGCAAGGGCAAGACCAAGACGTGAACCTATTCCGCGGCGTAGTCGAGTTTCTATGGCCAACCCCTGGATGCATGATCTTGATTATTGGCATCCTTCTCTTGGCCAATCTAGTATTCATGATATTACAATACGAGAGCGCCAAACCTCGTCCTGGTCAGGTCCTTCAACACGACAATCTTCTAGAACCAAAATGCATACCAGTCCGACTACAGAAGTACGCCACCACACGCGCTCGTCATGGCCTTCTCGTCGCTTTCAACAGCATGGTCTTCGCCTTGTATTTCGTCGAAATCTACCTGTCACTCTGCATATATCTTCCAGGGGTCATCGACGAATTCAACAAAGAATTTCCCATCTGGCCATCAACTTTTATAGGCTTTAGTTGCCTTTTGATCTATCTACTGGCCGAAACCTCCATACTGCTTTCATGTCTGGCTTTTGTTTTATGCTTTGCTCGCGTTCAGTTTTATTATATCCTCGGCCTCATTAGCCTTCCAATTCCCTCGCACCAAGATTTGGTAGATGCTAAGGCAGGGAATGAAAAGGACGCTGCGCATGAAGTTATCCCTAGGGCTAGTTTGAGCGACAAAAGTTGGAGGCGATATTGCCCTTGTATACTGGAAGGGACTCGGGGTGGCCGAATTACAAGGACACATGGCTCAACGTCTTCGAGAACCGCTCAAATTCTCTAAATGGAGGCTGTGTCATACGAGAGAGAATGCAGAATAGTAATAAAAGAGGTTGAGAATTTAAGAAAGTTCGTCGTGGTGACAAAGACATGAGCCAGACTTATCACGAGTAGTCGAGCGAATAGCACAAGACACCACATGCTATTAGTATACTCTCATTGCATTGCTCTCCCACATCGGAGCAAGCCTCCAGCTTCCTTCAAGTTGCTCAACAAGCCCCGTTGGCTCAGTGGTAAAGCGTATCACTAGTAATGACTAACCAGTTAAAACATGATAAGATCACTGGTTCGATTCCAGTACGGGGCATGCGACAAATCTTTTGCCTTAGATCTCTTTTTGCTGGTCAAATAAAATACGTGTTGGCAATTATCGTGATGTTGAGTTTCGTGGTGTTGAGTGGAAGGTTACCTTTTTGGGGAGAGGAATTGCCCAATTGGGATTTAAAGTTGAGGCAAGACCTGTGGGAGGTCCTTCCGTAGAATCCGTAGTGACTGGTGGCGTTGATCATTTGCATGTGACAAAATCGGACACTGACTGAATGGCATAGCAGCTTTAGTCATGATTTAATTTCATGATGGCAAGAATTATACAGCTTCTTGAAATTCCTTGACATACTGGAGTTACGAGATCGTATTTTATAATGATCAATTGGCGCTGGCATGGCTAAATACAAGATTCAAAGAAAAAAAGACTGCAGTTTATCTTCGAGGATACAGCACGGGTGCCAGCAATACAGACGGTTTTTGAGTAAGGAATGATATACTGTAAATATTGAAGCTGCAGGTTCGCAGGCTAAAGAAAGTCCCTTGCTCAAGTACACCAGAGATCCGTGTCCCATGCCAATCGAGCTCTGTCGTTCTTTTCAAGCTTTTATCATGCCTCCAACTCCAGCGAGTGACCCTTGTACAAGTGTATCATGTTCTACTTGGTGGGCGGCTTCACGCCCGCAGCTTCGCCGGCCGCGTCCGGGGCCTGA
This sequence comes from Fusarium sublunatum, assembly GCA_013623665.1. Classification (NCBI taxonomy): domain Eukaryota; kingdom Fungi; phylum Ascomycota; class Sordariomycetes; order Hypocreales; family Nectriaceae; genus Fusarium; species Fusarium sublunatum. Next base: position 28,569 of record JABFFF010000307.1, on the reverse strand, counting down.
GGTTTGCCCCCTCGGTAGAAGAACCAGAAGCCAGCACCGATGGCCACGGCGCCGAGACCGAGAATTTTGTTGCTAGAGGAGAGACGAAAATTAGTCAGTGCCTCGTGTTTATTGTAGGCGAAACTCACTAGTCACCGCTTTCCTTGGGCGGCTTCGCCTCGTAGGGCTCGCTCTGGCGGAGGATGCGTGAAGTGCGGAGACCTCGCTGGGCGGCAGGGAGAGGTCGAAGAGCGAGAGCGGAACGAGAAACGCGGCTTGCGAGGGCAGACATTTTGCTGATTCGAATTTGCTAGTAAATATAAATCAATGCTATCGACAATCGGTGGATTCGTTCCGCAGATCAGATCCAAAGAATACGCAGTAGATGGAGCTAGGTTCAGTATCTAGGAGGACAGCTCCACACCGCTGGGAGCTCTGCTCTTTTAAAGGGACGCAGCTTGCGGGGAATTTCGTTCCGTCATTGATGCGTGACGAGGCGTTTTGTCTGGTATTGTCCAGGTCAATGGCCAGGTCGCATTGTACCATTTGGAGAAGGGTTCATGGGGGGGAGTAAGCCGCCACGGTACCGTCGAGGGACTTGTCGAGTACACGACCTACAAAAAGACCCTGCTCTTTGCCCCGGATTTTCCCCAGACGGCAGTCCGGGAGCTGGTATTTCAGGGATGGCTGCCCCTTATTAGGCTGTCTTTGCTTTTTGGCTGGGCCATATTGACCCATTGTGTGTCTTGAGTTGCGGCCAAGTGCGGAGATGAAGCCATGAATCGGCTGATGAGGGTTGCATTGAGTTTCTGTAACTGCATTAGGTCTGATGATTAAGATGTGCTTTGGATATTGTACGTAACCAAGCAACATCGTATCATTGATGCTGTTTTATTTTTAGTCTGAGGACTTTATATTCAAGACCAGTCAACCACGTTCGATAAGAACGGGGCCATTCTAATCCACGGAATATCCACTCTTAGCAGGGGTCGTCCTCGGCAACTAAATCTTGACCCACTCCATCTGGTAGATCTTGGCAAGATGAGGTTTTCTAACACGATATGTTGACGACACAAGGTGGTGCAATTGGGAAAGCTGCAGGAGCTAAATTATTTAAAGCTTAGGAATTCTACTTTTTTATGAATTCAGAGAGCGTACTAAAAGTCACCCAAAGATTTCTGCAACAGCCTTCAGTCAGAAATCCTGACGAGAGCCATGATTCTTCCACTTTTGGTGTCTGGTTGAGCTTGGTTGCGATCCCGCCGCAAAGAGAAATATTCCTTCACATCTGGTTAATTGCACCCAAGCAGACCCTGACTCATTCTATCTAATCTTGATATTAGTCTATTCAATTTCAGAATTTTGACGTCTTGATCACTTCAAGTTACTTTGATTTTATAGTCTTCACCGGGCATAGTTTAGTTACACTAAAGTGATGACCAGAGACTGTACTATCCCGGCATCATTTTGACGGGAATAAAATATGTTTCCTGGCTCTAGCATTGTTCTGAGCGCGCTGTTTCGTTATTCTTTGGTGTGTCGAAGAACGTTGAGCACGGAAGCTTTTCACTAGTCTCATAGGCTATTGAAGTCAACAACTTGGACTTGCCATGCCATAACACATTAAAAACAATTCAATGCTGATGATAACTTATAGAAAGCATGAGCAGCATAGCCATGCTTTTCGTGTCATTAGGAAGCTCATATTCTGAGTGCCTGAACGCTTATAATGACTCCGTTGAGCCTCAGCAACTTATGGTCAATCTTCCATTGTGATACGACACAGTTGGGTCGCCATCCTACTGCAATAGTCGAATCAGAATATCCAGTAGAACACAGCTATAGCTATCAGTTGCAAGAAATAGTCTTGACAGAACAAACCATAAATATACTTCCATCAAAGCCATTGTTGTCATCGCTCCCAATACAGGGTAAGCCCCTCACCAAGCTGAACCCCTATTTCCACGTGCAGAACCCACCCCCACCGTCCCATCAATCAATAGTTTCCCTATTTGGTGACCGCCTTTAATTCTCCAAGTGTCCCCTCCACTTCCACGCCAGCAAAGCTCAACAACAACTCCAACACGAGCTTCTGCCTCTCCTCTCCTCTCTCTCTCTTCCCTACCTCAGTTCCCACAGTCGCACCGCAATCATGTCCCTCCACGTCCCCATGGCGCATCGCCCCAAAGATCAGGGCGCCACCAAGGCTGTCATTCTGGTATAGCTTCACCGTCCCCCCACATAACACAACACAACACAACAGCAACATGTATCTAACTGCCTCACCTTAGGTCGGTGGTCCCTCTCGAGGAACTCGCTTCCGCCCTCTCTCCCTCGACGTGCCCAAGCCCCTCTTCGAAGTCGCCGGCCACCCCATCATCTGGCACTGCCTCTCCTCGGTCGCCCGCGTCCCCAACAAGCAGATCCAGGAGGTCTACATCATCGGCTACTACGACGAGTCTGTCTTCCGCGACTTCATCAAGGACTCGGCAAAGGAGTTCCCCGCCATCACCATCAAGTACCTGCGCGAGTACGAGGCTCTAGGTACTGCTGGCGGTCTCTACCACTTCCGCGATGCCATCCTCAAGGGCCGCCCGGAGCGCCTCTTCGTCCTCAATGCCGACGTCTGCTGCTCCTTCCCCCTCGACGAGATGCTCAAGCTCTTCAACGACAAGGACGCTGAGGCTGTCATTCTCGGAACCCGCGTGAGCGACGAGGCTGCTACAAACTTCGGTTGCATTGTCTCCGACTCCCACACCCGCCGTGTCCTGCACTACGTCGAGAAGCCCGAGTCGCGCATCAGCAACCTCATCAACTGCGGTGTCTACCTCTTCTCCACAGAGGCCATCTTCCCCTCAATCCGCTCCGCCATTAAGCGCCGCCTCGACCGTCCCAACCGCCTCGTCTCGTACCCCTCTTCCGATAACCTCGAGAACAGCTTCATCCTCCCCGACGAGGATGATGAGGACGAGCAGAAGAAGAGCGAGGTTATTCGCCTCGAGCAGGACATCCTGTCTGACATGGCCGACAACAAGCAGTTCTATGTTTATGAGACAAAGGACTTCTGGCGCCAGATCAAGACAGCCGGCTCTGCTGTCCCCGCTAACGCCCTCTACCTCCAAAAAGCCGCCCAGTCCGATCTCAGCAATGAGCTTGCCACCCCCAGCGCAAACATCGTGCCCCCTGTCTTCATCCACCCGACTGCCGAAGTCCACCCCACCGCCAAGCTCGGTCCCAACGTGAGCATTGGTCCCCGTGTCCACGTTGGCGCTGGAGCCCGTGTCAAGGAGAGCATTGTCCTCGAGGACTCTGAGATCAAGCACGACGCCTGTGTCCTCTACTCCATTATTGGCTGGGGTAGCCGCGTAGGCGCCTGGGCTCGTGTTGAGGGTACCCCTACCCCTGTCGGCAGCCACTCAACCAGCATCATCAAGAACGGAGTCAAGGTCCAGAGCATCACCATTCTGGGCAAGGACTGCGGTGTCGGCGATGAGGTCCGCGTGCAGAACTGTGTCTGCTTGCCTTACAAGGAGTTGAAGCGAGTAAGTTTCCCCTGGCAATAATGGTTTACAATGAACGCAATGCTAACAATCATAGGATGTCACCAACGAAGTCATCATGTAAACCGATTTTTGTTGCTACACACTTTAGAGTAGTGCAAAAAGTTTGCTTATTTATTGCCACATGAAAAGAGACGTCAGATAGCGTCTGCGAGTTGAAGCTACCTATATCAAAGCGTAATGGAGGATGTATATAAGCGTGGCTTTAGGAATTAAAGGTCGAGCTGAAACTGAGTCAAATCAAGTAGCAAGACTGAGCATAACAAAGTAAGCAAGCCAAACAATCATAGACGTGTTTTCTATCCAACCCTTTTTACCGTATCCCTCGCTTGTAAGCAGTGAATCAAGTGAAGCACCAGTCCCACCTCTTCTAATTTCTATCTAAGATCCAATATATATCTAATTGGGGGTATTTATCGTGCCGCCTCATGCGGTGCGGGTATCCTTCTGTTTCCTTCTGCCAACCATGCCTAAACCGGACCATGAGCAAATAAGAGCCACATTCAGACCGACCGTACAGGGTATTCTTCTATCTATTTCAAGAAATGTACCGATAAGATCCAGACTATATATGTTGCTGCACAGATGAGTGTGATTCGTATCTTCGTTCGACTTCATAAAAGTGACGTTTCGAGTGCGACTGATTGCGCACTCGGGCAAATGAGATAATATCTAATCAGATATTTACTGAAAGATCAATCGTCTCTCTTAATGTTGGTGCGGCTTGGGGACCTGGGCAGCAGTGGAGTGCTTGGTCGGCTAGTGGTCGAACCCATAGGAGTTTCCAAGGGGTTGACGCTCAGCAAGTTCGAGGCCGCGATACGAGGGGTTTGAGAAGGCTCGATAGTCGGCTTCTCAAAGCTATGGATCTGGATCGGCGGAGGGCGACGGATGGCGCGATCCGATCCATTATAAATCCAGGTGGCCAGAAGCACAAGGAATGTGCCAATGACAAACTGTAATCTGTGTTAGTATCAATGTATCATGTTTTCATCTTGGGAGATCTTACTGTCGCTGATACTTCAAATTGAAACATCAGGATGCTGATGAAGAAGCTAATGACGATGCTGATGCTCGTCGCAAAGTTCTTGACGATGTTGTCGGTATCACGGATGACCACGCTTGCTAGCATGCCACCGACAGCTTGAAGCACCACGGCACTCCACACGACCCAGTTATAGCCCTCAAAGAAGCCATGCTCGCTAATGCCCTCGCCATCCTGCCATATCACGCCTCCCAGGCCTGCAGCAAAGATGGAGTAGAAGCTGAGCTGAACATTTCGGATCCAGACGCTAGCTTGCGTGGGGCTTTCCTTGAGGAGCTTCTCGAAGTAAACGCCAGTCAAACCAGACACCGTAGCAGCCACCAGGACGGAGACAAGGCCAACCGAGTAGTTCATGAGAGGGTCTGGCGGCGGGAGATCATGATCAATACCTTCATAGGTGGCAGATCGCTTTGCTAGAGACCCAACGTGACTATTGTCGGTAGGGACGTGGCCCAGCTCGTGAAGTGAGCGGGGGAAGAAATGGTCCGTCATATGACGGAGAGGAATGTTGGATGGGTTTGACGACGAGCCAGCTTGAGGGAGAGACACGACGCATACGCCAAGAGTAAGGATAAAAAGAGCAAGCCAGCGCTTGGGACCCAAGTGCCGCCGCAGCAGAACGACACTAAAGAGGGCAGTAATAAGAATCTGTATCAGTCAGTGATTGACTTTATAGCTGGCCCCGCCGCGACCGTAGCAAGACATACCTTGAGCTGGTATAGCACTTGGAAGTGCACTGCATCCAAGTTCCCCACAGCCACGTACTGCAGCATATTCTGAAGAGTGTAAAAAGCAGCTGTTATTGCAAGTTTCCACCCATCGCCTGCGAAGACGGAATTATAGATCTGCTCGAAGAGAACGGTCGCAGGCGTCGTTGGAGCTAAGGTCTTTGAGGTATCGTAAATAGCAAGGGAAAGGGAAACGGCAAGTTTGATGATTTCGTTGAGGAAGACAGCGGTCGAAGTAAAGTAACGGTGGTCACCAGTTGGAGGCATAACACGGGAATAGTGCATAATCTATCGTAGGTAAAGTCAATATAAATCCTTGCCTAGTCTCACAGTGATTTTGCGACAAGGACTTACCAAAATGAGTGCGGAGTTTTGAAAGGTCAGCTGGATCAGTAAGTCAGTATACCGGTATTGGGAACAACAACTCCATCATGAGGCCCAGTGCAAGAGTCATACCGTTGTTAATGCCCATTGCTTTTTGCTGAGACCCAGAAAGACAGCCGGCCCAGCGGGCGCCCCCTTAGGGATAGCCTCCAGCATCGCCATTGTAAGCTCGACGATGAATTGTTGATTGCGACAGGACGCGGAAAAATGAGTGTGTCTTGTAGAAACGGTTTACTGAAGTGTAGCAGAGCAATGCGCCCTGAAACTGCGGCTGGTACTTTGCGACGGGGGCTGTGAAGACCATGCGACAAGGGGCAGGTTCGAGGTTTTTGCTATGGCTCTCGTGTCAATCGATGACGGTGTACAATTGTAAATATCGTCCTCGTAGTTTTCGTAGCGTGATCGAGTAATCGGTATGGTTTCGAGTAATTATGTCGTCGTCTCCTTGCAGTCGATGTAGTTGCAATTGTTCTCCTGATCAAGGTTCCAAAGGCCCCTCCGCGATCGCAAGCGCGCACTGCCAAGGCTCGGGAGCCAATGTCTTGGATATCGTCACTGCCAGTCGTCGCCGCGTGTCTGTGCTCGCCCGTCGTGTGTACCTGATGCCAAGTTTCGGTCGTGTGTGTAATTGGTTAAGGAAGATATATAGGTAGCAGAGGGAAAAAGCATCAATAAGGCGGAGAGGGAGGGAGGAAAGGAAAGAAAGGGGACAAAAGAAAGGTCTGGGAAAGAGGTGGGGAGCACAACGACATAAAAAGGAAGTTTAGATGGGACATTCGTGCCGCGGGGAGTGAGGAGGAAAGAAGCACCAGCCAAGCCAGTCAAGCGAGAAGGAACCCCTTGCCTTGCTCTGTGCCTTTTTGTCATAAAAATAGGAGACAAGGTAAGAGATCCCCAGGTGCGAGGCCCGGGCTGAAATCGAATGGGGCAGGAAGGCATGTGGCAGTAGACAGGCTTGTTAGCTTCCCCCTTCTCCACAGCTCTGAGCTGGTGGTGGCGGGCGGGGGCTGACAGGGCAGGAAACAGGGGTGCTGCCAGACACGTCCTTTCACTCCTTCCTTGTTGCTGCAAGTGCTTTTCAGCAGGGCAGGGCAGGGCCATACCGCAGTATCGGGATTGGTTCTCCTTTCTTATGCCTTTGATTTGGTTATTGGTCTCGCTAGTACCTAAGTATTTTGTATTCCAATTTGTAGACTACGAAACCTAAAGGATATATCAGTATGATATTATTAGATTACTGTGCTTGACGGGACTTTTTAAAGTTACCTATATAGCATCCAATCCAAGAATCACTTAAGCTAATCCCTGCAAGCCCCCCCGGCTCCTGTTGTCCTTGCCCACTAGGATGCGTCCCGTGCCTTTCTTTTCTGCCAGGAACCAAAAGGAACAAAGCTTTATTACAGTATTAAAAGTTAGGTCAACCGTGGGCTCAGGCTGCCTTGGCTAACATGTGGCTACCTACCTATCTGAAAGGATATTATTGGAAGGACAAACTGTAGTATTGTGCCCGGTCTATTTATCTACTATATCGATGGACATATAGATGGAGATGGCCAACCTTATTCGTGAACGATGGGAGAATCAAGGCTTATCCCTGCAATGTTTCCAACGTGTCGTGCTGTGAGACGTGAACACCCGATATTTCTTATTAATTAATGCATTATTCGTACAAACTATTACTGGGATTTTTTCTCACCATCTTGAATCATAAACTCCATCAATATCCAAAATAAGTCCCCAAAACACATGCCAATCATTCATACATAAATAGCCCTGCCTCTCTCCTCGGCTCAGCTCCCATCTCGGATCTCAAGCTAGATTCGTCTTTTTCCCCTCCCCGGCTCCGATCCTACCGGCGCCGATCATCATTCAGACTCCACAAACCTCCACTACCAACAGCTCTGCTCATTAAACGACTTGGCACCAACCTCGTGTATTGTAGGCATTGTTTTGTTTTGTTTTGTTTCGTACGTCATAAATCTCATTTGTGATACGATTCCTACCAAGTATTATTTTATTTATGCATCATTTGTCTGACTCACACCTCGCCCTTCCTTCAACTCCATCATCAATGTCTCGTCTCGTCTCGCCCTAAACCCTCCAGCCTGTTTAACGCTTCATGTGACGTACAAAGTGCATATATGCAATGCGACCAGCCACGTAGTCATGGTTTTCCACGTCAAACACGCGCCTCGGACGCTGTACAACATTCAACGTCTGCCGATGCCCGACGGAGCCGCCTCTTGTCTTAGACAGCCACCATGTCTCAGCTCTCAACAAAAGCTCACTCGTGATACAGTACATCACTTCGCACACCGCTCACTCATCGGCAATGCATAATATCAATGTAAAAAACGTGATCCTCTGTTTGTGCTTCCTCGACCTGCGAGGCGGTGAACTCAGTTGCTTGTTGTACACATATCGCAGCTTGATTGATCTCTAATCGTCCGTTCATCCATCGCACGTAATAGCTAGTGTAGCATTTGCTTCCCTGCCCAAATCATCAATCTTGAGATCCTTTCTTCCACCAGATACACGACTTTCCAGTGGATCCGTCATAGACCCTTCCACGTGTTACCAGAGATCAAGCGCGGATCCTCGCCTTGTCGGCGCAGATCCTTAGCCATGGCATCCCAAGCTGCGAGCATCGATGCCTTTGCTTCCCAAACATCGTCCTCCCACTTGACATGGTCGGTCGACACAGATTCGTCGTAGTTGTCCGTGTATTTGTCAACGTCTGGAGTAGGTTGAAGCCTGTTGGGCCCGCGGCCGGATCGGTTGCGAAACTGCGCCTCCTTGGTACAAAAGTTCCAGACACTCTGCGAGGGCAGAAACATACTGGCGCTCAAGCTGTGCACCGGAACATCGTCAACTCGATTATACTGGAAGTCACCCGCACTGTCAAGGTGGTCAAAAAAAGCAACGTGGTTGGGGCTGCGGAAGAAAGCCAGAGACCCAATCTCGAATGTTGGATAGAGGCTGCTTCCGTAGATATCACTTAGCCAAGACGCAAAACATTCGCCGAGCCAAAATTTGCCCTCATCGCTGCCTTGAGCGTCATCGTAGTGAGTCGCCTCGTCCTGTGAAAAATCAGTCTCCGAGAAGCGTCCATCGCTGGGGCGGCTCTCCTAGATGACCCGCGACCTCAGTTTGGCGTTGCTCTCATCCCGCAAGTCTTCAAAGCCGTTGTCCACAGCACCTGAGTTTGTCGCAAAGCCCGTCACATTCTCGACAAGCCATGAAATGTTGGCCTCTTCGTGGAGGAGTTCTGGGTGCTTGTTAACGAAAGACTTGATTCGTGGAGAAAGATCACGCAGATCGGCCTGGCCAAGGATGGCCTGGTTGAAGCCGTAGGCGATACCGTTGTCTCGCATGAACCGAAAGACATCGAAAGGAATGTCCTGAGTCAGTTGAGCCTACATATAATAATCAGCTCCTGGCTATTCTCTTTTGCTCATTTACTGTTGATTAGATCATCCACTTACACCGGGCTCAACTCTCCAAAACCATTCGTAGTCTTGGAGACGTCGCTCCTTGGCAAAAGGGGCGGAGTTCCATCGGTTCATCTGGCGGAGGCTGGCAGTAGGCCTCAGGGTTTCGGAGTCGTAGTCCGAGTTGGTTTCCTGAGAAGTCGAAACCCGAGGCTGGTCGACCCATCCAGGGACGCTCCAGTTCTCGTTGGGAATGACTTCGTAGATGCAGGTGGCATTGGTGGCGTTGGATGTCAACTCCTTGAACTCGTCTCCAAGATGTTCGACGCTGAAGAAGACCCATTCGTAGAGGTAGCGGTTGTTGAACTTGTTCTCAACCTGCTCGATGCTGAACAGAGTAGCAGGGAGGTCACCTTCATTGACCAGTGTCACCAAGGCTGCTTTGATAGGGGCATCAGCAGACGAGAACGAGGCCGAGCCACACACAAAGAGGGTAAAGTGAAGTAGGATAAGGACCCTTGCCCACAAAGGAGTGAAGAAAGGGGGTTTCGCCATGTTGAAGGTGGTGTTGAGTGAGCGTTGAGTGAGTATTGAAGTGGTCTTGTTCAAGTGTGTTGAAGATGTGTAGTGAAGAGTCAAAGACAGTAAAGATGAACAGACCAAGAAGTTGATCAGATGAAGTGTAAGTTGAGGAGTAAAAGGTTATGGAAGAGACGATGAGAGAATGGGAGAGGTACTAGGTACCGAATAATAAGACGTCTCAGACGTGCCAAGAGGTTATTGTCGATTCAAGGGTCAAATAGAACAGAATAGATAAATCAAAGGATGAAGAATAAGAAGAATGAAAAGGAAAAGAGTCGAGAACAAAGGAGGGGCCGCGTACTAATAATCCGACTATCTATTGTATCCTCAGGCGAGAATACGTAGGCCTGCATTGCAGGTGGTTCAAGGTGGAGGTGGCAGCTGCGAGCAGTGCCAACTCCTTGGTTACGCTCAGCTGACTTGTTCAAGGGCAGGGCAAGTGCCTTGACAATGAAAGCTCAACCATTCATTCATTGCCTTATACAAAGCGTTAAGGAGGCGAGCTCGGAAGAGATATTCCGGGTCACCACCAAGCAAAAGCCGAGAGCAGAGTTGGTGATGCACTCGCTCAGCTGAGATCATGTTGCTTCGGGGTCTTCGCATGTGACCATGAATCATCCTGAAGCCCGGCCCTCTGTGCTACCGAATGTCGAAGAGGGAACAATCAAAGATAAGGGCGTACTCGGAAATCACTTCACCACTAGAACTAGGTCATGCAGCCTCGTACATTCACTACTATGCACTTCACCAATCAATAGACTCCTTAGAAAAGCACTGCATGGTTATCATTGCATGGTCCCTCATGAAGCAGGCGTTCTTCCATACCCATGAGCACCAATAGTATTCTATCGCCTGAACCCCAAGTTCGCATCGTCTCAAGCATCTCCAATGGATGCGTCCTCAACGCCGGCCTTGCCTATTACACAAAAAGAATCCCGCCTTGGCCGTCCTTTCATTAACGTATGGAAAAGAGACGCAGCCCTACTGATACAAGTTTCGACCACTTCCTCACGCCTCTACATCCATCTGCTCAACATCCACCGAGCCGTCTTCAAGACTGATGTCGAGCACCCTTGCATATTGCACCGTTAATCGTTGTAGCTCACGATATTTGCCTGTTGTCTTGTCAGTTTGCCCCCTTTGTACCACAGAATACTCAAGAATAACTTACCAAGAATCATCACTACGCCCTTGAGCAGCTCTTTTCGGTCCCATCCGCACAAATCACCCCCTTTGCTAAACCATCCATGGCCATCTTCCTCATCATCCTGTTCCTGGTCCTCGAGGATTCCTCCAAGGAGGCTGTTGAGTAGTTCTTCAACCTTGACCCTTGCCCCCTCAGCACCTAAGCGCTTGGCATACATGAACAGATAAAGCCGGAACTCTTCTCGTGAACCAAGCTGCAGAGCACCAGCAATTCTGTTCTCCAGATGGGCAATGCTGACGCTACTCTCCAGGTTCTCGGCTTCCTTCCGTTGCACAACCGTTTTGATGATGCGCTGCAGGCCATATGATCTACCCTTGAGAAGAAACTCGTTGGTCGTATGTCGCTCGAGGAAGGGTATGATGCCTGACGACACAGTAACCTTGGAAGGCTCTTTGTCCTTGCCCTCCTTTGAAACTGGACCGACAGCTGTAGACTGCAACGCGGAGATGGACGAGTCATTCGAGTTCCAGTATTGAGAGCCCACAGCCCACCAGGCTTCACTCAAGCGTTGCCATGTATACATCTCTCGCGCGTAGTAGTAACCATCGCCATTGGTCAGTGTCACGACAACGTGACCAGTGGTATTGAGATGTGCTGAAGTGACACCGGGAGCAGGCGTTGCAGTGTGCTGATTCAATGAAGTTGTAGCAATATCTAGGATGGGTCCCAGGGAAACCGGAGGATGGGGGGACGATTGTGTTTTCAAGTCCCAGACGTGAGCAAGGCCAACAGCTGTAATGCAGAGCAGCCAGTGGTCGCGGGATTCTAGAATAACAGGTTGCGACTCCAGTACCATAGGGGTTAAGAGTCTTCTTCCGGCGGGAGTCCAGATATGCACGGAACCATCTTCGCAAGCAACGGCCCAAAAGTGTTTTGTCGCTGTCACTAGAATGATGGCACGGGGAAGCCATTCTTCCCAGATAAGAGCGCCTCTTTTGCTGACTATGACATGTGAAGGATCCCGCGGGTTGGCATCATTCTTGGCTTCCAGAATAATGTTCTCGGGCGCTTTAGATGCATCTTCCAAAGCGCTTTCATCTTGAAGAACCCCTCTGTCCATTGGTCGAAGAATGTGCGATCTTATCTTTGGTACAGCTAACCTGACTTGAGCAAAGGCGATGGATGGATTCATGACGGCGGGTCGGAGGAACTCAGGAGTTGGAACGACCCCATTTTGAACAGGAACAAGTGCGGCTGGCTCGACACCATCAGGTCCGTTAGTAACGATAGGAGTAGGACCTGTTGCTGCACGTTTTGCAGCAGGCTCCTCTTCGTCTTCAACTTCGCCCATGTTTATGCGCCTTTTGTTGCCAAGCAGCATAGCTGCAATGCCCCCTTTAGGCAGTCCATCAAAGGGCTTACTCATATCAAGTATTGTTTGTGGCGCATCGTTCTGGGTAGTCTTGTTGGTACTTGTTCCAACCAGCTGAGTTTGAGGCAAGGAGGATGTTCCAGTTCCCGATGAAGACACCAATAAAGGCGCCACTCGTTTCTTGCCGTCCTTGCCAATGGTGACTCGTGATTTGAGCTCCTTGACACGTTCAGCTGTCTTATCCGCCCCTTCATCTGGCTGCTTCTCGGGTTGCTTCTCTGGTTCCTTTTCTGGCTCTGCCTGTCCATTCATCGAGGGCTTTGAAGTGGGCGCGGCAGGTTTAGTACCATTAGTAACAGGGGTTGACTCCTTTGTCGATTCGGAAAAATCTCCCATGAGCGCACCCATTCTTGACTCAACGGCTCTTGACTCTCCTGCCTTGCTCTGGTTCTCCAGCATCAGGCCATCCACATCCTCCGCGATACCCATACCTTTTCTTGATACTCCATATTTTTGCAGAGCCTTGATATTCTCTTCGGGCTGTGCTACCCAGCCCAGCTCACCCTCAGAAAACTTGACAACTACGATGCTGCCATCCAGACTCGAGGCAAACAGTGTCTGGCCATCAGGAGTCCATGCCAAGTCAGATACCGATTTTCCTGCCAGGTCCTGGAGAATAACCACGGGCCGAGAGGTATTGGTATTCCATATGCTCAGCGTCTTGTCCTGGCCAGCTGAGGCAATGACCGTCACCAGGGATGCCGCACTTCCATTAGCCAATGCGTTCGCATCAGGCTTGGTTGTATGAAACAGTCGTGGGGAGAACATGCACACTTCAGTTGGTGCCTCATGACCGATCAGGTTAATCTCGCTATCCCATCTTGTCCGCTCAATGATGGCAACGGAGCTAACAGGGCCATTAACAGCATTTGCAGCGGCGATATGGTTTCCGTCTGGGGACCATGAGCATCGTCGAAAGTATGTTGTAAGGGGGGAACTCTTGAACGGGGAACTAATCGTCGTCTCGAGAGCAAAGTTATTAACCATGTCATGCTGAGTCGCATTTGGCGCAGGTGAGGTGAAACGGAAGATCTTGATGGTCCTATCATCGCTCGCGGTCGCAAAGAATTTGTTTGCAGGATCGAAAGTGATGCCCTTGACGTGACTTTGGTGGGCAGGCAGCGTCTTGAGCTTCTCAAAAGTATGGCCGGACCAGACAACGACCTTAGAGTCGAGGCCAACGGAAACAAGTATCGAGGAGTCGTAGGACCAAGCAAGATCCTGAACATCGTTGTCGTGGCCAATTAAGCGCTTGTATGTTTTCCAATTCTCGACGGGCGGAGGCTCGTTGGCACCGAACGTGGCAGCTGGGGGGCCTTTGTCGAGGTGGTAAACGCAAATGATCTTGTCGTCGGCGCCGCTGGCGAGATAGCGACCATTGGGGGAGAAGCGAACCGAATGAATCGTGCCGAGATGATGGCTCATATGGCAGAGCTGGCGCGGCTTGTCGTAATCTGGTGAGTTGGCATTGTAGATGGATTCGGTCGACCAGACTCGCACATGTCCATCACCACCTGCAGTCGCAAGACGTTTGCCGTCAGGGGAAATATGACAGCTGTAAACCTCAAAGTCCTTTTGCTCGCCACTATGGCTTAGCCACGAAGGCTTGATGATATGCATTATGGAAGGCCGAGCCGCATGCCAAAGGGGATCGCGTTGGAGTTGATGGTGTTTCTCGAGTTATGCGATGCGCGGTCAATCCGAATGCGATGCGATGATTTGAACCGGAGAGAAGAAATAGTTGAGAGTGATTGAGATAGTGGATGATGGTAATGAAGTTAAGAGTTAAGGTTGTTAATTTAATTTCCAGATAACGCGCTGTCGCGTTTTTCGAGGTCCATCAACCAAAAAAGGCCAGGGTCAGCTTCGTCAGAGCCAAGGACCTGAAAAGGCAGGGACCCATTGGGTGAGCTCTTGCTCACTGAAACTGGGCTTGCAGTGGACTGGCGTCACAGCAACTCCTTCCTCCCAAAAGAACTACCTACCTCAAATCATGCGGCTAGGTGATTGGCCAACTCGGAGTAACTTTGATGCGCACTTTGTTCTCGTGTAAGTCAACTAACCCTCACCGAGTCTCCTTTGTTCTACACCTTTCTATAACACAATGCTTACAATAAGACTGCTCAATCAATCACGTTTCTCGCTTCTGCCAGCTCAGAATAGCCTGAAAGGTGGGTTACCAGCATACCGGAGCTCCCACCATGACCAAAATCACGAGACTTGGGCTTGCTTCTCCACGACTCATAGGACGTTATCTTGTAGATCTCGTCCAATCTCTACCCCTGACAATTCGTCAAAAGGTTGGATGCAAGGATCTAACACTACCCTCAAATCACACGTTCTGGACCGGTCAGAGCATTTCAGGGAGACAAGTGTTACTCTCTCTTTTCTCACTCGAATCGCGAGGGCTTCTCATGGGCTGGGTGGTTACAATGTATAAGATGGCATATATTTACTACATTGCACTGAAAAGTCATCATCACCTCATGGCACATGTCTTCTAAACTTTGATCTGTGTCCGTGGGTGGCTGGTTGTGACTGCAGCATTGACTCGGAAAGATTGTTCGGCGCAAAGTTTATTCAAAATGGACGCATGCAAGTGACGGCTCTTTCAGCAGCTGGGCTGCCATTGAGCATTGACCGCCCTCGGGCGAACAAGTTCTGCGAACTTAACATTCTTGCTCAGGTTAATTCTCATCATCCGCGCACCCATCTCCGCGACTACAATCCCTTACTCTTGAACACCAAAAGATGAACAGCGAGAATTGTTCTTATCCCCGCCAACTCTTGTGATCGTGTTCAAAGATGGAGTTGTCAGCTATAAATCACGACCCATTGCGGGTTCCAGCCTCATCGGCTTGCTCAACAGCATCTCTAATCCTCTCTCTGAGAAACTATCGTCGTTTTCAAACCAATACACATCTTTCCTACCGAGAAAAACATCCCGCGACTCTCGAAACAAGCATGGAGACCTCCAATTCTATCTGCGTTGGCATCGAGCTAGAGTTCATGGTTGCACTGCAGGTGCCAGACTCCGGCGTTGTGGCTGGTGAGACTCGATGGGCTTGTCCTTCATCGGCGGCAACCTTTCAAGGCCTCGTGACGGGCGACTTCAGTGGCTTCGAACCGTCTTGTATTCACAAGGTATGCGAATCGATCGCCAGCAGCGGTATCCCCGTCTCGTGTAACCTCAGCCCACCTCAGTCATCAAACCCTTCCCAGATCCCCGGCACTGCAATTCTTCCGCTCACTGATAATAGCGGACACATTCGAGTATGGAACGAGGAGACTATGGCTGGACCAATCTCCAAGACCGACACTTGGTTCGTTGTTCCTGAGCGTCACATCACCAAAGACTGCGCTAGTAAGTCCGGAAAGACACCTTCTGACAAGTACGACTGGTGCGGAACTGAACTCAACAGCCCTATCCTTACTCGTCCCGAAGAGTTCAGTCAGCGGCTACCTACCCTCAGAAAGTGCCTTATGGCGGTGCAGGGCAAGATGGTAGTTGGACTCAATTCCGGTTGCGGATTGCATCTTCACGTCAATGACGCCGGTAGCATGCAGCTGCAGACAGCGCTACGCATTACATCCTTGGTATGGCTGCTTGAGGACGCTTTGCTATATCCTCTGTGCCATCCGCTCCGCTCCACTTCTCCCTACTCGGCGCGTGTCAGTGTCGAATCCAAGATCGCCAAGGAGAAGGGAGAGCCAGAGGCGCATGGTGAGGGTGCAGCACTCATTCGAGTCCTTTCGGAGCTCATAGGGCAGCTCAAGGGACGCAAGAAGGTGGATGAGGGTCTCATCGGAGCGATGAAGCGGCTATGGGCGGAACCTGACCTGACCAGCCTGGGCGTGGCACTCCGTAAGTTCGACGAAGGTCCAGTACACACAACAACTCGCTGTGCTTTGGTGGTGTCAAAATACGACACGGTCGAGTTTCGCTACCCCGAGTCCATGTTCGACGTCGACTACATCGCTAGCTGGGCTGACTTGGTGCGACACTTGTACGCCGTTGCGCTGAAGCCGCAGGGAGAGTTTCATCAAATCCTCTGTCGCGTGTATGAGCTCGTGACCCGTGACCAAATGTCCGGGTGGGCAGTCATGATGGGGGCGATCGGCTTCCAGACTGACATAAGCTGTTGGCAGCGACGTCTTAATGAGTACAGTGGCAGTCTGAGTAACCTCGACAAACAGGGCATCCTCCCTCAGATTGGGCAGTAGATACGTGATGCTACTATGAGGAAGTCGCTGATGGTGTTGGTGTTGGGGAGAATTGTGAGTTCTGAACGTATCGATTGATTGGTTACGATAGAAGGACAAAAGTCTAGATTGGCATGGTCAAGATTAGAGTTTGGAGTTTTGGAAAATGAACAAATAGACTTGCTATATTTTTTATTCGCTTGATGAATCAGTTGAAATTGTACATGTGATCATGAAATCGCTTTGCAATCTTGCTAATCTTTGTGTTTAATCGACCTTTAGATTCTTATGCACCTTGTGCAATAGCGCTGTCGGTTGAGTTTGTACGTCCTCCACCTTCAGGCACGAGGTTCCTCTTGACCTCCATCAACGCCTTGGCCTCATCCGTGCCGTTCCTCTCGACAGCCTTCATGATCTCTGCGTCTTTATCACGAACGACATCGTGCATGGCCTTCCAGCCATTCCAGTCAACGACATTGCGGGCGGCCATGTTCCAGGCGCTCGCTGCTGCGCAGACAATGTTCATCTCGTACTCGAGAACGCGACGGTAGAGGTCCAGCATCGTCTGGCGGACGTGCGGCTGCAGACGCTGGTAGTCTTCAATGGATGTCCAGGATGAGGGGTGGAGGGCGCGGGGGAGGGTCATATAGTGTGCGATGTTGTTTGTGAGGTGGACGAAGCCGTGAAGGATGTCGTCGTGGCGGAGTAGAGGGTCGAGGAGGAGCTTTTTGCAGAGTTAGCATTGAATTCCAATGGCTTTGGGGCGGCAAGATCATACAGGTGTTAAGGAGCAGATACCGGCCCAGGCAATTGCGGCGCTGGGCTGGTCTGTAAGTAATGAAGCAATGGTTGACCGTGTTTGGACTAGAATCTCCCTCGCTTCGTTATCGCCAGAGTCTGTTTGTGAGGCGCCCTTGACCTCGCGATTCAGCCCAGACTCTGCAATCATCATCATCAACTCCGTCCTCTTGTCATTGTCAGTGGGCAGCCCGTTTGGGTTCCCATTATGGCCTGGCCTCAATGAATCAGGTAGGGCATGGGCGATGATGCTCTCGTAGGCCAGCACAAGGCCTGAAGACGTGTTATCCCTCTTGAGGACATCGTAGGCAGCGTTCCAGAGCTCAAGGTCGTGAACACGCTCCTCTTCCTCTGAAGCTGAGCCGCGCCGGCTGTTGCGCTGGCTATGTCTGCCAATGTGCGGTAAGGGACATGTTGAGGATTCGCGAGATGCGTTTGCGGAGGAGAGGGGAGATGCGGAGGATGAGTCTGGGGGTGGAGGATGTGAGTGGCGGCGGATCTTGCCGACCAAGCGTTTTACTTTGCTTGTTGTGTTGTGAGATGAAGGTTGAGCCGCGGTCTTCATGATAGGTAGATTGAGGTGATAGATAAGAAGGGGATGAATGAACTGGAGGAATGGAAGAGGATTGGGGTCTACTACAACAAATGGCAATCACGAAAACATGAAGAAGAAATTGGAGACAGTTCACTAACACATTTTTTTTTCTTTTCCTCTCAGCTGACATCGATATGTTATTACCATTCCATCGGTAGTGGTGATTTGCAATGACGATGATATCAGGAACTGGGGGCCTGGCAAGCACCCTAGTTGTAACTAAAACTGTAAACTATTGGGGTCGGCAAGTCGGGTCCATGGATCCCCGAGCTGAATTACAGTATGGAGTAGCAATGAGAATAGAAGAGAAGGGGTCCAGCCGAGTTCCGATGAACCATCCCATGGATTTGATCATCATCCATGGATTGTTGGACGTTGGCACATGTGACACCTCCAAAAAGAAGGGCCGTTGACGCTCAACATGATACGGTAACCCAGCTTTTCAGGTTTTGGACGTGGAGCCAAGACCAGGCCAAGAGGGAATCATGAGGGGGGTTCCTCGGGGCAATGGAGCATGAGATGGATACCGACGGGCTTAATAAAGAGGGTCAAGATTGGAAATCGGCATGCTTTGAAGCTCACTCTTTGTGAGGAAATCGGCCGAGAGACTGACCCTTTGAACAAGATAGACGAAATGATCAGGCGCGCCAGTCATGGTCCCCGAGTCAGTGCAGAGAATTGGTCGAGTAATAGCTTCATCTACCGTGGTAGATCTTGGTACTGCCAAGACTTGTAATCACGGATGCCTTGGAGAAAGATCCACGAGGAATGAAGTCATATTCAAGAGCAAAGGGTTCAACTTTTCTCAATTGGATGCCCCTCCACTTGCAACTCGCGTCATCGCCCCCACTGCAAAATAAAGGGACAAGGCCGGGGGGATCCACTGGGAGCGTCACCTGTCGGCCCGGAGGGGTGGGATAGACCGTTACTGGTTTGAAGGGTTGGCCTGTATTCAACATCAACCGCATCGATACTGCTCTGTATTGAGGGATGAAGACACCTCAGGCTGATATTTCCTGTTAGGGAAACTACTAGCTACCTACTGTATCAAGAGTTGTTAATTTCCTGTACGGAGTACTCAATGGACAACTACCTACATCCTAAGATACAACTGTATACACCTATATATATATATATGAGTATGTGAATTGTACATGGCATCTAAGCAAAAAACATGAGATAGACGTTTTAATTATGCGAATATAATAATTTGTTTCGAGTTTAAAGTAGCATGTGTGCCTCTAATTGGCCGAGCTCTGAAAATATGTATAAATCCACAAAGATGACCAACTCAATACAATCAAGATAAAGTATTCTAACCTACCAAGAGAACGTATATTAGGATTAGGTGTTCCATCATAAGTATGTCAGCCAGGTAATCGTTTTTTCACTATGCAAACTCCTCATTTCAAGGGCACATCGTATGCCTCGGCATAAACAAATTCCTTGCCTGAAACAACCAGCCCCATCAAGAAACACAAACACCAAATCCTCCGTCATTCATCACAAACAAACAAACATTCATCATGTCAACCTTCTCGAGGTTGCACTGGCAGGCAGCTGACGGCTGTAATACAGATGCCAAATCTGTAAATAAAGCATAATAATCTGATTAAATGCTCTGGAAAAAAAAAATAACCGCATAAACCCATCTCATCGCGTTGCATTCTGGTCCTTGTTTCATTCTCGTCTACTCAACTTGAAACACTCCATCACCTCCTGTGATAGCACTTGAACCATTCCACCCTCTTCACAATTCAATACAGACTTATACTCGTCTTGTGTTCTTTTCCTAACCCTCATCGCAGCAGCGCAGCGTATCCTATTCTCAGTCACTCTTTTAAACAACAAAAGGTGTTGATCACCTACTGGTCTATTCTGCTTTTATCGCCCGCAGACGATCTTCGGTCACTAAACGCTTCAAAAAAAAAAAAAAAAAAAATCACTCGTTCATTTCAACCTCTTCGTCTGTTCGCCAGGATGCGTCTCCTCAGCCTCGCAACCCTCTTCATCGGTCTCGCAGCCGCAGCTCCTGCGCCAACCGCTACCACCAAAGACGGCATGATAGTCGTCTCAACCTCTACTCCGCGCCCCTACGCGAGTCCTTCCACCTACTGGACACCGGGCGCTCGCTCGTCCACCACCTGCGACAAGGACTCTTACGCCGCCCGCCAGTCGCCCAAGGACGTTGCGCGCGCCAACTACAGAGACTGCGCAGCCCTGCTTTCGACATTTGGCTCTCACAACGGCACCTTTATCATCCCTGCTGCCGCCGACGCGCGCGAGTACGCAGTTGGCGATGGCCTCGTCGACGTTGTCAAGTCGGGCTCGTGTGCTTTCTCTGTTCGCGCTGACAAGGGGCTGAAATTGGGCGACGACGATGTTGTTTGGATTATGCAAAAGGCTGTTCTTGAGTACTCGGCTGGGACAGAGATGGCGGCTCGTGGACTGGTCAAGTGCGCTGCTCAAGACCGTGAGGAGGATGGGAGTCTTTACTGGCAGATCCACGGCGTTGATTCGGCTGCTTATTAGATGGATTTATCACGATGGCTTCGAGAGTCATCGGTTTTGTTTAAGGAGAAATGGGAAAACTGATTCGGTGATTGAATGTTGTGTTGGAGGACTAGTTCTGGAACTGTCGATGATACATGTGTTGTCTTCTTGCGATACCCGATTATACCAGAGAAGTTGGCAATCAATGATATTACTTTTACCACCATTTCTTTACGATCTGTTACTGATGTGCTCGTGCTGCCGCCGACTATCATAGGAACAAGATCTTGAACGACATTCCATTGTTTGTCTATCACTTTATATCATTTGCTGTCACACTGCGTCCTCACAATGTCCTCACCACCTTTCAAGTGTCATGTGCAGACAAAGATAACAAGTTAGATCAAATCATCACAACCTTCTCAGAATTTCTTTGTCATTCAGATTTATCATACATAGAGTCAGCCTTTGGTATATCCTCGACCATTCCTCAGTCGAGCCATGCTGTTTTCTTTCCTTCACGCCAATCAAGCAAAGTAATTCGTTGTTATCCTCAACGCCATATCCCTGATCCTGTAAATGCAGTCATATACTCATACAAAGTAGTAGTCGCTGATGTCAACCATCATTCAGTCATGCTTAGTCTATAGCATCAAATCATAATCCTCTCAGGAGAATCTCATTCGTGAAGTGAGAAAGCAACTCGCTTCCCCTTGATATGTATTCGGTCCAGCCGGCGAAACTTGGCCGCTTGAGCATCGAGCTCTTCGATTTGATCCTCGCATCGTTCTTCGATGGCCCTGGCACTCATTAGGGACTTTTCGGCGCCCTTGAACAAAAGTGCAAATCTGCCCTTGCAATCATCCACTTGTCTACGCATCGCGGCTGTGGTGGCATCCCCTGCAGCTCTAAACAGGGCTTCGATGCGAGCCATCGTCTCCTCGACTCGTGTCTGCTCAAGCAGGATTTCGGTTGCTGTGGGCTCAACCTTTGGTACGTACTTGGCCTGGACAGCTTTGATACGGGTCTTCTCATTGAGAGTGAAGATGCGGTCTTGGCTTCGAGGTGAGCTTGGAAGAGTAGGGTCTGTAGGGGGCAGAGGGCGGATGTAGCTCTCTTCTCTGAATTTATTGACCTCATCCTTGAGTTCCTGAACGTCTTGGGTGGTGCGTATGAGCTGTCGTTCAACGGAGGCTATCAAAGAGAATATCCGCTGGAGCTTCGTGGGAACGGTAGAGGGCTCCTTGTTGTGGTCTTCGGGGGTTTCCTCAGTAATTCTGCGTCTCATAGGACGAATTCTGATCCTGACTGGGCGGTAGTTGATGAGTTTATTAGGGTCCACCGGTTTCAAGTCTGGGTAGGTTGGTGTTCTGGTGGGTTCGGGGACGTAGACGCCATGAGAACGTAGATTCTCTAACGCCTTGGGTGATGCCTGGACGTAGCTGGCGCCTGGAGGCTTGTTGGATATGCTTCGAGGAGGAGATCGCTTAGGGGACGATCCAGAAGATGAGGTGGAAGATGAGGTAGAGGGTGTTGGCACTCGAAAGGTCCTCCCGGGTCTCACTGGTGTATGGTTGATAATCTCTTCAGGGATGATCTCAAAGTCAGGTGAATAGAAGAAATGGTACAGCTGAAAGGCGAGAACCGCGAAGAAGAAAAAGAAGAAGGGGTAGCACCACGTGTCGAGAACGAAGACCGTGAGGTAGTATGTGGTCTTGAAGAGAAAGAGGGAGACGTTCCAGACGATGCTGAAGAAAGTCGAAACAGTGAAGCCTATGGTGTGCATGAAGAGTGATTCCAAGTAAAGGGTGAGGTCCAAGATCTGATAGAAAGCATACTCAGGGTCATCATAGGCATCCAGGAGATAATCCCAGGCGATGTAGCTCAGGGTAAGAGAAATGCGACAGAACCAGAACGAGAGAAAGAAGCCGTAAGCCATGCGGTTGCCAGTAGGGCACGACTGGTACTCGGCGATGATCCATTCGTTTGCCTTGTAGTAGCGCAGGGGATCGCGGCAGACCATGCAGAAGTACTCAAAGAAGATGCAGAGAATAGATGCCATGAGACGATAGGTGTAGGCGATGAAGTGGAAGATGGCGGGCCATTGCTTCAAGAGCTTCTCGAAGCCGGTTTCGGGCTCGGGGAAGAGGATGCGATAGTTGGGGAACTCCTTTGGGTCGTACGTGAGGGCAGGTTTGCGCCAGAACATTTTGACGATGCATGAGGGTGCTAACTTTATCGTGGTGAAAGAAAGTTAAAGTAAAGTGAGAGCTTGGGTCAGTACCTGAGAAGTAAAGTACCGAGTTCAGAGTGCAAGTGTAGTTGTTTGCGAATGATTGTTGTTCAGTGTTGATGCGAGTGGGAGGATGAAAGAAGTTCAACACTCGCGATGAAAGGAGTAAACAGTTGTGATGTAAACAAACTACCTAAATGAATGTACCCCTCTGCCTTGGTTCATAATCACTGCCTGGATCTACTGCACGCTTTTTTCCATGCTGGTGGAACTGCTGCCAGCTGCGTGGCAGTGCCAATGATAAAAAAGTGAGGGGATTCACGATTGCCGTTGCCAGCCAAAGGCGCCTAGCAACGATGGTGCCAACTAAAACCCAGGCAGCTATTGATATCTAAGCGGCCGCTTCTGCAAACATCGGGTGGAGAGACGTTGGCACCCGGGTCTATCGCTTGCGAATAGGCAAGACTTCAAGGAACATAAAGCGACTTGGATATCTCTCATGGCTCATGGTTTCCCAAATAGGCTCTATCATTCAAAGAAATATTATGCTATGGCGATAAAGTATACTACACAAGTCTCCTCAGTATAATTAGTAGGTTAAGCTCAGAGCCCATCCTTGTGGGATAGGTCACACAATAGATATCGTTGCCTTTGTTGAATAACACTATCGAGCAAAGGTCTTGTCAGTGTAGAGGGCAACATGTCGACACATAAAACTTCAGATCACCACGAGTGATTAGGCATCTACATCTTCTTGTGACATCACTGAGCGAGCATCCATACCAGCAGCGTTGGTAGTTGAGTGTCGACGATCTGTCTGAAGCCTCGATATACAGGGTTTTCTCCTTGGGTCGAAGATCTGAAAGCAAGGCATTCATTTTTATCGCTTGGAGTCATAAGACGCATTTGAAGTACCAAACTCGGTCTAGTCGAATCTTCTTACACGAGGTTAAAGATATTTTCTTTATAGTAGCCATGATTTACGCTGAGGAAGAGGTACCGCTGATCAAACCATATACTGGCCGAAACCTCGCCTCTCCATCACTTATGCTCAAAAGATCAGTGCCCCAAGCGTACTGATCAACGGTAGAACAACAGCGCCATGAAGTCCTCCAATGCGCCTTGTGGCTTCTAAAGGGATATGCACTGTACTTCAGGGACAACTATAATCTCATGTCCGAAATCTGATCTCTGGCCGGAAGTACAGTACGCGCAGTTTCCGGTCCGAAGCGACATTCCCGGCCCGAAGTATGAAGTTACACAGCTCTGCAATCCTCCGTAGCGTAAGACTAATGTCATCCTTACTCTATTTCGCGATAATCATCTCTACAAGAGGCTAGGTTGGTGTGCTGACAGGCGCTGAGAGGCAGATGGGTTTTGATTTCTTCTTTTCGTGTTAATTGCCAGCTGAAAGATGCTATATTCGCCGACAATAATCGGACAGATCTATTCATGAATGATTGGGCTATAATAGCAACGGATACTGTAGCAATCCGGAGCCGGGTTCTTGCAGGTTCCCGTTCCCGTTGTGGGGCTATCGACCGGCGTAGATCTCCCGTGTGACGGCTCATGAGCCGGTTGGTAGCTGCTATCTCTTTTAGGAAGCCAAGAGGCTCTGCAAGTCAGTGCAAGACTTGCTATTATTTAGGTACGCACGTTCTGGCGGCCGCTGTGTGGTCTGTGTACAGCAGCAGGTCTATTGCTTCTTCCGCATAGGTAGTCAAATATTGCACGTCTTGGTGGCAACATGTCCGCTAATGCATACTTCTCATCGTGGCAGATAATATCTCCGGTCGTTTGGTTTCTTCTTGGCAGTGTTCTTTGACCCGACAGGATGCTGACCACTATTCTCACAGATCCGCAGTCTAAACTTTGGAGTTCCAAGTGCCGCCGTTGCTGATATCATCTTCGAATAGGAAAAGTGAAGCGGGTAGATCGGGATTTCAGGCGTCTTGATTTAGGCGGTAGGTCTATTAGCGGTTGATCAGTTCACGATTTCGAATATCTATACGGCTCTTAACTCATTTCATTGACTTGTGGGTGCTTGCAACTTTACCGCCGCCGCTAAAAGGACGGGATATAGTACACGTGGGACACGGCAAGAATGACATGGTCATTGGTGCTGAATGACAAAAGCCGCTAGCTATTAGTGCCGAGTTTTGCAGATCACCATGGCATTTGCTATTGGCATCTGTCAAAGGTGCATGATGGCGAGTTGCTTGAGCTAGGTCGAGTTGTGATGGCAAAGCTGCATTTGAACATAACTGTTACGCCTGGAAAGAGCCTTTATCGTTTAGCTTGTAATAATCACTAAAGGAAACATTCCTATCTGATGAAGTGACAGCATGCCCGGACGGCCATAAGCAATTGGCAGTGTAGTTGTTGTTTAGGAGGGTGTTGGTCACTGAATCCAAGCAATAGTGGATTCCAGTGAAATTCCTCAAGATCGATGAGATCTATAACTTTTTGATCAAATTGTGGGTAGTCTTTGTGCTAAGCTTTGTTTAATACCAGAGATAGCTATTGCAGAACAGTCCAGTTTGGAGAACCAGATATGTGGATAGCATTGAACAATGCTCTGTAGAACCAACAAGAATTCTTTCAACTGCATTGTTTTGAATGCCAAGTTATTGGGATTACTGATCCTATTCCAAAAAGAGAAACCGATTCAATTATGAACCGAGTTTGTTGGGTGAGAATACAACAAACTTTAGCCACAATTCGGACGTCTCCTAGGCGCGCCAAAAAGCCGAAGCCCTACAGACCGGTGAATGGACGTCACAATAAAAGCCCAACAGGCATTCATGAGGCTTCGAAAGAGATGAATTCCATCATGGTGGTCTAGAGGGGCTTGGTGGCTTCCAAAGCTTGGCTAGAAGCCTCTTTTCCCACCGCTAGATAGATGTCGTCGCTATTGTGCCTCTTTGGGACAAGCACAGCGCTGCAATGGCGTTGCACCTGAGGGAAAATGAAATTCCTGGAGCAATGGAATGTGCCTACGACTTTGACTTTGGCAGTACGTACTTTTACGTATCAACCAACCTGTAAAGGGAGGGGAGGTACCTTACTGAGAGCAGCCACCCACGCAGAATGCAGACTCAAACGTTATTTGACAGAATTTTCCTTCTAGACGCTCTGTCGACGGGGCGCATAATTGGTGACGGTTTGGCCAGGAGATGCCGAAAGGTACAATAGAAGGTTCCATCGAAGGCTGACATGGAGTGGAGGAGGAATAAAGCGTTCCCATGGGCGCACCGAGATTGAGCACTATCGCCGGGTATCTCAGGTACAGTGCAGCAGGAAAACGGAGACTTGCGCGGGCCATGTGGGCTAAGGCTACAAGACGGAAGGGACAATAGTCAACAAACACCATTTTACCTTGTGTTAGTGGTATCGTCAATATGGAGGGAATGAACACATGAGGCAATGCGATAACGAGCACGGTTCATGATGATCAAAGATCAAACGCCTCCTAAAGCGAGACCAAAAGTGCCAATAGTGCCAACAGCTTTGCTGGTGATGTGGAGATCAGTGGCAGCTTGCATTTGCTCTACTTGCTGCTATAGCTCGTAGCTCAAGACATTGGACATTGTATGTAATTGCAAAGAGGGTCAGGTCGAGTTAGACTAGACGCGGCATAGGTCATACTTGGGGCCAAGCAAAGGCGGGAGTGCCCATAAGTGGGTTTCCATACAGATTCAAGATCCAAGAACTCGGCCAACGCCTTCAACGCGAGCGACGAGTCAAGTGCCACACGTTGTCCGGCATTGGTAGTTGAGGCTTTGTATTCGATAGGATACGGCATACGGCGCCGCAATCACATTAGCCGCAGCCCTGGCGAGGCTATCAGGACCCAAGACCTTGGCGTTGACGGTTCATTCAGTTGCGTGGTCGTACTCGACAAGGGTAAACAGATTGTGATCCGGGTTCCTGGGACGCTAGGAATGTACGGATAATGTTTGAGGGCTTCTTTCATCTCTTGCCTGACCTGTGACATGTCTCCTCTCTTTCCTCTTGTCGCTTAAGAGCCTCCCTGTCAGTGTCATGTCTTGTGCCGCCGGAATAGAAACCCCGTCAAACCACTTCCCAAGGGTCCCCCCCCCCAACCGTGCGAGGATGCTATTGGTATCCGTGCCCCCCTTTGACGGGCCGGGCTAATCTCATCTCAACTGGCCTCTGCTGCGGGATCCTACTGCAGCGGTCGCGGAGACTAGGAAGAGTCGGCTACTGCCACTAATGACGGGACGGAATCACGGAGCCCATCACAATGCTGTACCTAGTTGCCGCAGCATCAGCGCCAGATTGGGCACCCAAGACCGTAATGGCTGCAGCAAACATGACATGACATTCACGCCTAGATACAGTAAGTACAGTAGGTACAGTATCCGTATGCGCGAAGCGCTTCTTTAGGTATACGCCCGAGCTTCCGCAGAGGATAAACGATCATGGCAGCCAGGCGCCTCCCGTTCACACAACGGAAAGCTTCACATCACAAGACGAGGAGGAGGCAGGCAGGGAATGGGAATGGAACAAGTACCGCATTCCACTGATACGCGGGCTAATCCGCAAATCGACAGATAGGGACTGACCCAGGCCTTTGGGTTCGGCGAACCTACATGGGTGCCGATCAGGGACGGGATGGCAGCCTCAAATTCTGAAAGTGCCATGACGTTGACAAGACGAGACAAGGATAGACAGATACAGATGCTGCTGCTGCTCTGACTGTGCTCTGACGGGAAGCAACTCGTCTGTTTCGTGCTCTGATGCTCATGTCTCCGTGGCAGCATCCGTGGAAGTGTGTGTACCTGACATATGAATCGCTTAGCGGTGCTACCGGGGGGGTCTCTGTTGACTGGTGCGCCTTACTCGTTTCCCTCTTGGCAGTCCGGGATTTGTACTGTAGCAGAACTCTGTTGAATAGGTAAATTACGCCGACACCGTTGGGGCTAACACAGCTGGCTGAATGATGACACCTCTGGCGCTCGGATCCGCCATGGCGTCCAGACGTGGCTCGGCCTAAAGCTGTGGAGGGCGGGAGGCCGAACTGGCTGGGCTGGACTGGACTGGACGGGAGTGACAGCGAGAACGAGACGAGACGAGACGGGATGGCATGGCATGCATGTATGTAAAACTGAAATACTGTACTGTTAGTACTTCTGCCATTATAATAATAACAATATTGAACAATAAAAGGCATCTCCTATCCCTCCCCGCTGGATCCCAGAATTTTGCGATCGTCAACAAGGACCCGCAAACTACCCCCAGAACCGAAATACTTTGACCTGAACCCCCAAAGCACGGGCTGTTCCAGTCCGTCAATCCAATACAGCACCTGAGTACCAAACAAACACGACTAAGGCACCACCAAAATAGCTGCGGATCCTCATCACATTTACGGCAACCCCCAGCCTAAGGTACCTTAGCCAAGCGTTTCATCCGCCCTCATATATACACCAGAAGAACCCCTACCACCTCTTTTTCCCCCCAAACCACTTCCTCACGACGATACTGGAAAATACCCATCAACGAGCTGGCCTCCCAAAAGATCATACAAAGCCCAGAACGTGTTTGCTTTTTTTTTTTTTTTTTTTATCTGCATGCATGCGTCTGCATATACACATTTGGATCCGATAATAGCAACATCTGACACGCACACTGTCTTGTTTGCTCCCTGACGACCAACAAAGCACACATACCCCTCCAGCTGATCCATCAGCCGACCCGGCCTGCCCATATTGGATCTTATTCTTATTTCCTCAGCAACTCGACAGTTCTTGCATCTTCACTACAACACAGCTCAGTTCAGTTCAGTAACACAACACCGCAACGATGCTTCGAGGAACCACATCCAACGTCCCCAAAGTGCCACTCTTTGGCAACCCCATGAGGCGCAAGCAGAAGCTGCAGCAGGAGCAGGAGCAAAAGGACCAGGAAGAGAAGCTCCGCCTGCAAGCCCTCG
>JABFFF010000306.1:0-48372 GCA_013623665.1 Fusarium sublunatum | reverse complement strand
TTCCTCGGTCTCAAAGAGATGCCAACAATGTAAGTCAAGAGTTGTAGCGCGACAGACGCCGGGCGCTTGGGTCATGTGCTCATCAAGCTTCGAGGCAGCCACACCTAACTTGGATTCTCACGAGGCAAGTGCTTCCATGAGGCTCAAGTAATCTCCAAATGGAATGGAAGTCACGCAGGCCGTTGTTATTGCCTCAGGTCGTGGGTGAAACAACTCCCTTACTTGGCCTCGCTCACCGACACTGCAACTCTCGCAAGTTTTCAACCTCTATCATCCTTGTTGTTGACCGTCATCTCTCACTTTTATCAATTCGCGACTCTCCGTGCAGCGCAGGACAGGCTACAGCACGGTACAGCTCGACACCGCCCCAAAAGCAAAAGGCAAAGGCAAAAGCAACGACAATGTTCTGCAACGTCTGCCGGATTAGGATTGGCAAGGTGTGGCTGGCGTCGCAGCTGTGCAGCCATCCGCGTCAACGAGGACCCGACGGGCGTTGGCCAAAGCAATCCTTAACAAAAAAGCAAGGCCGTCGCTGTTGGCGACACAGCCTACAGCTCACTTTGACCACGCTCGTCAATGTGAAAAGCCAATGACGCCCGGCCGCATGGCTCCACGCACTTGCTGGGTTATCACGATACCATGACGGCGCCCCCCAGACGCTATCGCGCGCCTATGCTGAGTTCAGCGGGACCTAAGTGGTTGTTATCGATTTGACCATGCTGCCGTCTGCAGGTATCCGAATACTGTAGATTTGATATGTGATGGACTGCTCGTCTGTCATTTTTCTGTTGCTGAAAGTCTCAGAAAAATATCACACCTGTGGCACTGGTCTGTTTTCAGACACATAGCGATCGTCAACGCTGGTTTTATCGCCACGATGAAGATCGACCTGAGATACAGTGAGGACCAACAATGGTTTAGAGGCTCAAAAGCCTTCACCTGGCTCTACCGATAGTGGATGCTCGCTGTTCGCTCTCATCTGGTTTGCTTTCTCACAATGTTACAGCCGCGCCCCCTCCAAGGTCCGGCTTGAGATGACCTTGCATCGTCATCAAGACAAGACACACAGGATTAGCCGTCGCATCTTCTTCCACAAGGAAATGACTTGTCGAAGCTCAAATTGGGCTGCGTAGTTCGCTGCTGTTGAGTCGTTCTGCACTGAAGCGGAGCAAGAGCTCCCACACAAGATACCTGTCAGATTCGCTCAAATACCTCTTGATTTTTTTAACTTTCACCCCGTTCACTTATTTCTTTTCTCAGGCACATGTACTCCCTCACCCATGCCTGTGTACACCGCTGCTTGGAAACCAACGCCTTTTCTGCATCATCCTGTCCCTTCATCTCATACAGTATCGGGGCAGGCAAAGTTGCTGCTTAAAGGTTACTTCTCATTGGACTGTATACTAAAAACCCTCCCGCTGCTCCTTTACTTCATTGACGGTTCGTCCTCCCCGCTAGGGCCAAATGCTCGTCTAGCCTCTACAGCTCGTGACTAAAGTGGCGGCTGTCAACTTTGGCGCAATTCCCATCGAATCAGGATATGGCCTTCATTTCCTTATGCATTTTCGGATGCTGGCTACGAACATAATTACGGATGTCGTCTCCCTGGACTTGCCTCGCACAGTAGTAGTCTACTATGTCTGTTGGTATCGCAGACGTTTCGCAAATATCATCCTTGTTCGGCTGGAAAACCAGCTGACCACTGCTCAGTCCCAGCGGGATGGTTCAGAGGCGCACAGGACTGGCTTTACAATCAACCAGTACTGTATTGAGTTGTTATGAGCAAACACAAATTCTGCGAGGTAGCTCGCAGCCTGCTTCTCACGGCAGGCAAGTAGCGGCGATTTTGTTCAAACTAGACGCACCAGCCATTGGTGTTTAATAAAATCCGGACTCTTGGAATAGGCCATGGTTCTTATAGGTACTCTGCCAAAATTCCTCAGTATTAGGCAAGTATATTTACAATTTTGTCCAACTATCCAGGCTCTAAGGTGCCCTGTGGTATAACTTTGGATAAATCTATCTGACAATTCTTGTTTAGATATGCATCTCAGTTTTTGGTCGTGGTTAGGATTCTTGTTAGACCCCTTCGCCAGCAGTGGCAACCCCCGGCTTTGCAACCCCTCGCGCCCATCTGTACCAATCGAACGAGATCTGGTTAGGATCTAAAAAACGACAGGGTTGGCCCCGGACAGTGCAATTCTGGTATAACGCGATCTTAAATGGACGGCAAAGTTACATAATTCAGACGCGATCGTCCAAACCGGAGGGACGAACCGGGGGCCCTTGTCCTCAACCTAGCACGTCCACAGTGCTCGACTTGACCAACTCAAGGTTGATTGTCAGAAACGACAACGCTACGTGATTGGATTTTTCCCAGACGGATGTTGGCTGCTCTCCTTCTTTGCTGGGTCGCTTGCTTTAAGTATGAAGCACAAGCTGCTGTACACCAGGCCTTGGCCTGTGTACGTACTTTGGGTTATTAGGGATGGCTTACTCCACTCAACTTAGTACCCTCCCCTTGCTTCCAGGCGATGCGGGCCCCTCTGGCCTGCTTAAAGCCATAGAGATAGCCATTTACTCCCTTCATCTTACACGTTTTTTTTTCTTATTCTCGTTTTACTTCCTTGTCCACTCGCCACTCTTCCTGTGGATATTAGGGTTCTTGTTGAAATACGCTAGGTGTAGTAGCATCAAGGACAATCACTAGCTGGCATAGTGTTGCGGCTTCTGGGGATGGGATTTAGAGTCATACTCCAAACTACATGAATTGTTGGATGCATCATACACACAATGCGGCTTTTGGTGCTCTGCCAAGGTTCAAGGATGGGGAATGAAGCAACCTGCAGAAAAAGGCATAGCAAAGCAAGATGATCGTCCCGTTACAGGCGGGACTCTGCACGTGCTGACAGAACGCTCGGACGGAACTGTCTTTATGGTCCAAGGTACGGATATGATCCCGGTCGATACCTTACTTTCCTCGCTCCACCTTATCTCCTCTGATGGCGGGGAGGGTGTCGCCCAGAAGAGGCGCTTTGCCTGACGCCAAGTTGGACTGTTGGTAGCGTCTATCCTTGGAGCAGGGGTGGCACACAGACCCCTTCATAAATCGAGACAATCACTCAGCCTGTCTTCCTTTGATGTTGGTCTATTGCCGATGGCTCAGGTACCAGACAAAAGAAGAGAAAGCTTGCGTTAGTAAAACGGCCAAACGTTCCTTGACCTCGACACATGGCCAGCTGAGTACAAGAGAGCCAAGTCCCCTCACATCGAGACGTTTATATCTCGAAAAAGGTACCCGATTCTGCTACATGTTCTCGGCCTAGATCCTCCCTTCTTTACTTAAATCCCTTTGCTCGCCCTTTGCCCCTTGCCTAACATTTGTATCAAGGCGCTTTTAGTCTTGAATTACCTTTGCCCTTCTGCCAGCCTCCGAGGCTTCGAACTACCACTTGTCGCCTTCCTGATAATTCTTCAAGAGGCAACGTTTTCCCACCTGAATCATAACAAATACCTCTGGATCATAACAAAGATCCAATACCATTTACGCCGTCCCGCCAGCTTTCTAGGCGACTATTGCCAATATGAGTGTTCATTCATTCCTCGATATGGACGGGGCTTCTGGGAAACCTTTGGGCAACTCGAGGGAAGACCAAAGCACAGCAAACCACACCCATCAGTGCTTCAGTCAACCACAAACCCCACCAGGTTCTACATCAGGAAGTCCTAGGGTAAAGATTGAGGGTAAGTTTTGGTCTTTGTCTGAAAGATGTCAACCTGTCTATGAGATTATAATGACTAACCTTGACTCAAGAGTTCACAAGTATTCCAAGACTGCACGATCTCGTGTTACTTCAAGGGAACTCAGCTATAAAACTTCCTAGCTTAGGGGAGTTCGATCAAGGAGTAGAGGCTCTTGTTCGAGCTCATGGTCCGGTAAATGCCTGGACTCCCCCGTCTCCTTTCCCTGGACTCTCTCGCAACCCGACCCTTCTTGAACCATTAAGGTCTATCAACCAGCCTCAGCCGTCATGGTCTCTTAGAGACCGTTCTGCGGAAGACTCAGTCAGCGACCACTCTGTCTCAAGAAGGGGAACCATCAATGGCCCCAGCCAATATCCCCCTGCCCTCGGACATTCTCAGCAACCCGTGCAAGGCAACTACGGCAATCCAGAAGCATACTATGGCTATGCTGTCGGCAGCCCATCTATGCAAGGCCTTCCAGGCATGGGATGCTACCCAAGCCCGCCACCCGAGGGTGAGAACCGCCACATCAACCAAAAGTACACCACGGAGGAGGGTGACTTCATCATCTACGCCTGTCACGACAAGAAGTTGAAGTGGCAGCATGTCAAGCAAGAATTTGCCGCACGATTTGGTCGCACACCCGAACGTACTATCCAAGGTCTCCAGGCTTGGTACTATCGTATGAATATGCGAATACCTATTTGGGATGAGGATGGTTGGCTATGCTTTGACAACGAGGATGATCTCGAGCCTCGCCATGTCAGTATCAAGTGCCGAGAGCGCGACAGCCAAGACAAGCCTACAGAGCCCCTTGGCCTCGCCCAGAGGTACCCTGAAAGGGCCGTCAACTATGCCTGGGTTGATCCTGAACTAAAGCTCAAGGCCAGAGACTGGGGTATGTCTTCTCTACTTGCTCTCAACGATTGACCAGCAATACTAACAATGTCTGCAGCTAACAAGCGAGCTATGCAATATCGCGAGAGGCGAGAGCGACGTCGAAGAAAGGAGCTGCGACGGTTGAAGCTATAGATGAAGCGAAATGATGCTGCCACCAATTTCGAAACAAACTTCTCCACCAACAAGCAACATGATTCAACCAACAGCAACGACACCCATGAACACAACACAGAGTAGCTTCGGCCCTCTCGTTGACGAAGCGAACGTACTATTATTGTTTTGACCCAATTTCTTATATCAAAATTTCCGACACGACCGAATTTCCGAAGACACGAATATCATGTACCACATGTACCTATCATACCCAGACGCATGTAATTACCTCTCTTTTGTCATCTACATACATTTCATTGTGTTTTAAGTTTTCTTTCCTTTGGGGTACATCTCAGACCATCACCAGTCGCTCTATTGAGAGATAGAGGGAGGAGAGCATGCCATAAAGACATGAGACCTAGCAAGGCTGTATGCTTGCGGGGTCCGGCGTTGTGAAAACAGGGGCAAAGCAAGATGAAAGGCTGATAGTTGCTATCATCTTACTTCCCATGTGTTTGTACTACTAGATAGGTTATGATGGGTTATCTAAAATAATGGAAGGAATGGGTAGAGGGCAAACACGGGCGTTAGGCAGAAACAGTCAGCATGTAAGATCTTGATTTGTTAATATCATACAAAATCTATTGTTCACTCTATACATTAACATGTGTAGTGTCTATGATGTCTATTGTGATCCTCTCGGCGTCATCACAATAAGCTTAAACCAAGCGTAGATGGCGTCATGTCCAATAATTAACTTGAATGAAAGCCATCATCTGCATCATGGCTTGAGTTTGACGTACGCATCATCGTCGCCCAGTCTCGTAGGGGCCAAGGACACAACCCGAGTCCTTCGGCATTCGCCTTTGTGTCAAAGAGCGAAGACAAACATACAAGGTTGAAACGGGCAAAGCCGTCTACACAGGGCTGAAAAGTCCGGATGCCTCGAGGGCACGTGTTCGAAGGAGGGTGTAGGTAGGCATGGTGCAGATGCAAGGCGTTTCTGTGGAAAAAGAATAGAACACTGTGATATCACCCCAGTCATCAAACCGTTGTACACCCATAGATGAGAGGGCACCGGCGCACAAGCCAGCCCGCCAAGCATTGTCTTAAGACTCGAAGACGGCACGCGCATTCTAAGCCCCTCTCAAGAAAGCAAACAACTCTATCGTGTGATAGCCCCCCTCAAGCGCCATTCGATAATAGAAGGCCGCTGATACCGTATTTGGATTGTTGCTGGCTGTTGTTGGTTGTTTAGGCTGCGGGTTCGGCTAATGTGACGAATGGCGATGGTATCACTCCTCAGGGGTATGCCGTTGTGGCTTGCACAATCAAGGGTCCTGAGGCTAACATGCTTTGTCGATGCTGCAATTATACCTACACCGTCTGTTGGCCGTTGATGATACATGGGGTTGTGATCTGCAATTGTTGATATTTGCTACAGACTACCAAAAACGGGATCAAGCGTGGCGCCTCAAAATCTTTAGTGGCCAACATGTTTATTATTTTAGTGAAAAGCACGGCTGCGTCTCATGTAGGCCTTGATACGGGCCATGGTAGCATCGTCGTCGTCGTTGTTACCTTCAAGGACCATGTCGTCGTCGCTTTCATCGTAGTTGGCATTGTCAAACTCTTCGTCGTCAGACGCGTTTCCATTGCGATAGCCGTAAGGATGTCGTCCATATTCATCGTCCGACTCAACCTCATCCTCAGGATAGTCTGCTGTATAGTAGTTCTCGGCTGTTGGTTTGCCTTGTTAGCCTTGTTGCTCGCTGAAAGATGCTCATACTGGGTGGTGTCAACAAGACTCCGGTGACTCACCATTCTCGTCCTCGTCGTCTTCATCAAGCTCGTCGTCCTCGTCATGCTCGGGGCCGTAGAACAGGTTACTTTCTTCTTTGCCATCAAGGACCAACACACCAACGTCGGTTGGTGCTACATCCACTTTCATGGCATGTGCAGGGATACGAACGTATTCCTCAATAACCCAGTCATCATCGTCTTCCATATCACTACCGTCACTCATAGCCATGCTCACGTCGTTGGATTCAGGAGCGCTGGTGACTACTTCTGGGTGACGCTCCTGATATCTCTTGGCTGGGACTTTTGGTCTGAACCTGGCACGCTCCGTCTTTTGCTTTTCTTGCTCCATTTCCTGAAGATTGGCGCCAATCTCTTTCATGACCCAGTCGTTCATGTCGGCCGCAATTTTTGACATATCCTCGTTATGCGGGTTCATTGCAGACGTTGGAAGAGGAGCTCGTGTATTGACATCAGGTAGAGGGGAGGGTTGCCTACTCCTTGCTGCTGGTTTTTTTAGGCGCCGCTCCTCTTCTGGACCCTTTACAGATATGGTTGCGGATTGATCTTGCGGCCCGGGTAATATCACCACGGATTCGTGAATGGACTTGCGAACCCTTGCTGCTCGTTGACTGGCCTTAGCACGACTTCGTTCGACAAAGACAGCAGGTCCGTAGCGAGCTCGTTTGTTGAGGCCAGCACCTGAGGGTTGGCTTGGGGCGGAGTCTATCATCGTCTTTCTCGATATATGGAAGCGTCGTGGTTCGGAGGGTTTGGCGGTGTCGTCTGAAGTAGAGTTGACATCCGCCGGAGTTGTTGCCTGGGAGGTGGCAGTACTATTTGTCTGAGGTGCATCGTTGCCAGGGCCTGAGACATGAATCACGGGTTTGGCATCGCGAGAAGATGACGCCGAAGCTCCTGTTGCTGGAGGCTGAGGGCCAACGTGTCTCCTTTGATAGACCCAGTTGCTGTCACTTCGATGGCGTTTCGCATCCTTGTCAAACTCTGGACCGAGTTAGATGCTGCAACAGTACATTTGAAGATATGGGAGATATCATACGGAGAAAGGTCACAGGTGACTCGTCGTCGCGCTTGCGCTTGACGCGGATAAGGTGAGGTGGAATAGACATGGTTTCTATCTGTTGGTGATGCGATGTAGTGCAATGCCGGTAATGAGTGAGCTGGAGTGTCTGAACGACGAATGTGAGATAATAGCGCTGGAGCTAAGTGATATAGAGTTGTGTATCGTAGACGAAAGTATCGATGTCAAATTGCGCGATGCTATAGGTAGCTTGGGAATATGTTGAGATGTGATGAATGAGGTCAGAAGTTGGCCAATTTTTCTCCAAGTTTTGTTTGGAAGTGAAGGTGCATCCACTTTCCGGAAGGTGGGGCCGCTCTTTGTGAAGACCCTAGCCTAGGTACCTAGAGCCGCGTCCGGGAGAGTGGGGCAATCTGCGAGCAGTGATTATTTAGTGGATACCTGGTTGGGGGTTAATATGTATGAGGAAGAACCAGTTGATGACCTGGAAAAGAATTGATACTGATGGAACTGGCTATAATTAATTTCCTAATCCCTGGTATGTTCTAACTGAAACCGCGAGAGTGATATGAGAAAGCACTCTGAGGGCAGAGTATTGGCGTCATTAGCAACTGATGTTGAGCTGGGAAGTGGAGACGATGGACGGATGAGAATCTCCTGATGCCGGGGGTTGAAACTAATGAGAGATCATGATGGATGCTCAATATCGGAGCAAGATATCCATGAGTATGATACCTTCTCATGATAGTTGGTTAATCCAGCACAATTGCTGACTCGAGAAAGAGAATAGCAAAGAACGCTTTCATCAAGACGGCGTCATAGGTAGCTCCCTGCTACGGCACAGTACAATATACATCTCATGAAAACGGTTGGAGTGCGGGGGCGCACGGTTCACCTCCATCGTTCCATAGTTTCACAAGCTACCTGGTACCATGAGATGAGAGAGATACAGGACATTGAAGCCACGGCTCGGATAGTTGCCGATATCTTGAATTATTATGCATGAGCCTGTAGGCAAAAAGATTTATGGTCTCTTTATTTGTCAGGGTCACTGGGCTATGAGAGCCCATCTTGTTGCCAAGTACATGCCTAGGTAGGGACGTTTTTGCTGCTTTATTTAATACAGGCATCAAGGTCAATTGACCTTGATCTGCAGCTACCAAGCAAGGCACCAAAGCTAATTGGTACAGGGCCAAGAACGACCCGTCGTTGCAGATCGTGATCAACCCCAGACTGTCTAGACTGCACACCTACTTAGGTACTGTAGGCTTCAACACCACCAGAGGCAGGAAATGTACATGCGTACCTACTTATGCATCTAATTCTTGAGCTGCTCAGAGCGATATCTCAACAGTTGAATCCCAGAAAAGCTGCACCAACAGATACTAGACCCTGTTTCCATATCGTTTTTAAAGTTCTGGCCTCTGCCCGAGGCGCTATCTTAATGCAAGAGGCTTCTCCTAATGACGTCCTAGGTATGGCCTCTATCCTCGGTGGTACCTCAGCGACGGATAGAAAACGCACTGTAATAAATGTATTGCACTCAATGGATGCCATGGAGTCGACGGGAGTTCCCCCCTTCACGTGTTTGACCCCAACCGCAGAGTCCGAGCCTTTTGTGTCTGTCTCCCTTGTCTTCCCCATTTCTTGGCCATTCTCCCTCCCCAGATTATTCCTTACAAGTGTGCGTTGACTGTCGTCATCCTGCCTCTTTACTCCTCCTCCTCATTCTCTCACTAACTTCTCATCATTACCTCCCTACCTTCGTCATCCTCCACGTCGTCTACCTCAAATTCCATCTCCTCACGCGCCGCCTCTTATCGATATATCGTCAATGCGCTGTGATGCCGCCGCAGTGATCCCGGGATTCATACTTCTTGTCGACAGTGGTACGGATATCCCTGCACATCCATCGTTCGATTCTCGCGTGCTCGCATCAGAGCATCAATGCTAACATGATTATTGTGTTAAAAGCTGCTCATAATATTTTTCTTTCTACCTCGTTGCCGCCACATTCCTAAGTCATGTATGTTCTATGAATCGAAACCATCCAGGTTGCGGGTTGCTCACAGAAATAGCACATCAAACCCTACAATGGCACCCAAATCTCCTCTTACTATTTCCTACAAGAAGCCTGGAACAGCACCTCCAATCTTTATTGCAGGCTCATTCACCGATCCACAATGGCAACTGCAAGAAATGGAATATACTACTGACGAGAATGGAGAGCATGCTTTCCAAGCCAATATTATGGTCGAACCTGACCAGGATTACCAGTTCAAGCTTCGCATAGGACATGGCGACTGGTGGGTTCTGGCTGAAAATTATCCGACTGGTGAGTTTAAGGAAGCCTCGTCTGTTGTTTTCGTCCCTCTAACATCTTGTGAATCAAAGCAACCGATGAATCCGGAAATGAAAACAATGTCGTCAGCGTACCCGATAAATCTACAGAAGAGCAAATTGCACCTGCTGGTGTCGATACGCCGGCCATCAAAGTGGACCACGAGACGCAGCCGACTTCGACGTCCGTGGAAGCTGACGATGCCGAGGAAGACGCTGAAGATACCAAGGCACCTCTATTCACACATGAGTCGTTAGATAACAACGCCGCCGAGGAAAACATGGAGAACACCAAGGTGCCGCTTTTTGCGCATGAATCGTTGGGTGACAATGCCAAACAAGAAGACACAGAAGACACAAAGGTACCTCTTTTTGCGCATGAGTCGCTGGGCGACAATGTCAAAGAAGACACCGAAGATATGAAGATGCCGCTTTTTGCGCACGAGAGCTTAGGTGCTTATGATTTCGGAGAAGGCGACGCAGAACACGATGCTGCTCCGGCCGTAGGCAAAAGCTCGGGGCGACATGCCAACCCGAAGTCGAAGCAAGATAAGGCGGCCGAAATCGACGTCAATGACCCTACACTCGAAAAGTTTCCTTCCGATCGCGGCTCGATCCTCGATGCCATTCGAACAATTCAGACCCACCTCGGAGAAGACCATACTCACCTTGACGACATTCCTTCATCACCTCGTGTGATCTCGTCCAGAAGAACCAGCCTCGATTCTAACGATGACTTGTGCTTGTCACCTGCGTCTTTGAGCCCCACAGCTACAAGGAAACGAGATAGCAGACCTTCTCACAGCAGCTTCGGAAGAACGCGCTCAGCAGTATCTCTTGGCTCGATCGAAGAAGAGCCTAAGCCACCCCGTGGCACAGGACCTCGAGGCCCTCCAGTTGTCTCTCTGCCGAACCCCAACTCAAAAGGCAAGGCTATTTGGCAAAAATCGCCCCCAAGTGAGGAAGATGAAGCTGTTGTGATGAAAACCTCTGAGGTAAAGCCCAGTGAAAAGAACAATAGCTTGCCATCATCTCAAACTGAAAGTGTCGAGGCTCCGACGACTCAAAACGAGGAGGCGCCGAGCGCCGAGACTGGGGATACCTCAGAGACCGCAAAATTTGAAGCAATCGATGATCGAGCCGATGACGCCCTATCGACAGAGAAATCTATAGAGGATAAATCATCCGTCAGCCCTGCGTCTGAGTCTGCTCCCTTCTTACAAGACCTCCACGCTACTCCATCCTCAAATAACAAGAAGAAGGCAAAAAAGACAGCGCCTGCAGGGGATTCGTCTCGAAACCCCCGAGGGAACATAGTGCCTATGTGAGTACCTTTGCGCCCAAAGCAAGAATCCCGCTGACAGTGATTACGTAGGCTTATTACAACAGGAGCACTCGCAGTCGCGGTCGGACTGGGATGGTGGCAGGCTACTGATCATTAGGAAGAGTAGTTAGCATATTGATGAATGGTTTCAAGCTACCTTGGGCAGATTATTGGAGGATAAGGCATTGATGGTAATGGCGCAAACCAGCAGGGTCGCAATAGTAGATATAAACCTATACAGGTTCTCAAGGCGACTGGGAAGTATTCTTATTTCATTAGCATGAGCTTGCTTAATTCTCTGTATCAATTCTTCAGTCGAAGTCATCTATCGGCACAACGACTGTTTCTTCCGTCACATGGACGACGGGACGGGACGGAAGAGTGGGGGTGGAGTAGCTAGGTACCTACTCATCCAAACGAAAAAAAAAAACCTACCCAGAATATTTGTTGTATCAACACTTCACTTAGACCATACAATCAATTTCTTTCGGCCATCATGCAGCGCGTGGTAGCGAATTCGGTCTGCTCACTCTGCATGCTCACATCTCGTCCAGCTTCTGCAGTGCGCACATCACTACAGCCATGTCTTAGCCAGCGCTTGTTCTCACAGCGTGTAAAATCTCGCCCCTCACGCATGGTTCTCTCCGACCGAGTCGACCAAGCCCCTCCTTCACGCGATGATCGACGAAGGCGCCGTGACGCCCTAGGCCCTTTTGGAGGCATGAATAGGACCGTCGCCAATGTTGACCCTGCCCGGAGAGCCGGCCGACAACGTGCTCTCGCAGCTAAAGATTCGAAAGGGGGGAGTGGAAGAGAAAGGGAAAGAGACAGCAAGAGAGGTTCAAGGGACTCGGACGATCGAAAAGCACTCAAGATGCAACGGGCACTGGCTACGGTTTCCTACGGAAAAAGAACAGTATTAAAGGAGACTATGACCGAATACGATTCCTTCGACACCTTTGACCTCATCCCCGCCCTCCAAGTCGCCGTGAACGAAGAGCTCTTCAAGGGCATGACCGACATCAAGCCGACACCGGTGCAGAGGCTAGCAATTCCTACCCTCCTGGGGCAGAGGAGCCCAGAAGACCCCAAGAAACCCACAGACGAGATGAAATCATTCTTGTTAGCTGCTGAGACTGGTTCTGGAAAGACCCTGGCCTATCTTTTACCAGCTATCGACGCTCTCAAGATCGCCGAGGCCGAAGACCCAGAAATTAAAGCTTACCGGGAACGATGGGAGCTTGAGAGGGAACGACAACAGGCGGGCAACACCAAGACTAAGCCGTTTGATGAGCCGCATCCTACAATGGCTCGCCCCAAGGTCATTATTCTTGTGCCTACTGCAGAGCTCGCGCACCAGGTCACCAAAGTGTCCAAGTCGCTATCGCACATCGCCAAGTACAAGACAGAACTCTTGTCTTCAGATTTGAAACCGCAACAGATCCAGCGCAACTTATACGGACCTAGAGGAGTCGATGTCATCGTCTCGACGCCTCATCTGCTCGCATCGATTGCCGACTCGGACCCCAACATTCTCTCTCGCGTAACCCACCTGATTGTTGACGAGGCAGACTCGCTCTTTGACCGAAGTTTTGCGCCTGTTACAACCAGCATCATCGAGCGAGCGCTACCATCCATGAAGCAGTTTGTCTGCTGCTCTGCTACTATTCCCCGGAAACTTAACAACTTCCTCGCCACCAACTATCCCAAGATGGTCCGAATCACAACCCCTAACCTCCACGCTATTCCTCGACGTGTTCAGCTGGGTGTGATTGATGTCTCAAGGGAACCCTACCGCAACAAGAAGGATCTCGCCTGCGCTGATGCTATCTACTCCATTGGTCGCGAAGCATCCAGCCATGAGGGTCCTGTCAAGGGCGAAGTTGACGTCCGTCGCATCATGGTGTTTGTGAACGAGCGTGAAAAGACAGAGCAGCTGGCCGAGTTCTTGAGAGAAAAGGGAATTACGGCCGACGCCCTCCACAGAGATACGCCCGAGAAGCGTCACGGCGAGGTTCTCGAGACCTTTACGTCTGCCGAGCCCCTCCGAATCCCGACCCCCTCAATCTCTTCTAAGCAGCGATCTCTCGCCAATGTGAGGGTCCTTGTTGTTACAGACTTGGCGTCAAGAGGTATCGATACTCTGGCTGTTCGACACGTTATTCTCTACGACGTGCCACACACGACCATTGACTTTATCCACCGACTTGGTCGAGCTGGACGAATGGGCCGACGTGGTCGTGGCATTGTGCTCGTGGGCAACGACGACAGGAAGGACGTTGTCGCGGAGGTGAAGAACAGTATGTTCAGGGGACAGGCTCTGATTTAAATCTCAATTTCTATTCCAAGCCGTGTACGATATAGAAATGAATGGGTATGTACAATAGCAAAGGAATGAGTAGACTGGTCAGGATGTATGTATATGATTATCTCCATAGACACTGTACAATATCTGAGCACTGAACGTCTTTTGCTCTGATTTAACGATTTAAATTTGATATAATGAAATCCATTCACAAAGATCTACGTAAATATGTACCTTGCCTACCTAATTCCTGAAGCTTCCAGTTCTAGTCCATGGCTCGATCCGTGCCGATCTCGAGCTCCCCGCCGGAGCCTGATGTTTTTTGGTGGATCCCGTCCCGCTATAGCCAAGGTACGTACCCCAGGCGCGTCCATCGCGTTTGGCGTGTTTCTCTTCCGCACAATATCATCATCATAGCGCATTTCCTCCTCCACCAAAACCCGCACATCTCGAGTCCGCTCTTGGAACGTCGTAGACAAAGTCGCAAAAGGTGACTCGATATTTCTTTCTCACCAGTGCCTCGACGCGTCACAAGGACTAAGAAATTATCCCAACTCACAATGCCTCGAGCTAAACGCACGCGTCGTGCGCCCGCACAATCTGCGAGAGCTCATGCACGATCGCCCACACCTGAAGCTCGAGAAATCAGCGACAACGAACTCCCCCGACAAAATAAATCTCCCGAGAGAGGGCGCAGACGAACAACGCGGTCTTCAGGTGCCCGACTTAGCACAGCTGACGAGCAAGCCGTTATCGCCGCAAATCGTTGTCGCGACGCGGCGCTCGATAGACTGGCCAATGAGGACCCTACTTCCACGACGGGTAAGGGTGTTGAGGACGGTGACTCAGGCAGCTCAGTTGAAGGCGGGCGACGGGTGACGGCCACGCCAACGCAACGCAGGGACACAACAGGACTGGATCTGGCGGACAGTGTGTTTGGTGACCTCGATGATAGTTTTGGAGTTGGGGACGACGATGCGCAGCAAGGACTGCGCTCGGTCGATGCGTCGTCTCTCAATCTAAGCAACTTCAAGCGCAGACCGCGTCAATCCAGCATTATTGGGCGAAATGACCCCCCTA
The DNA here is from genome assembly GCA_013623665.1 of Fusarium sublunatum. Taxonomy (NCBI): domain Eukaryota; kingdom Fungi; phylum Ascomycota; class Sordariomycetes; order Hypocreales; family Nectriaceae; genus Fusarium; species Fusarium sublunatum. Next base: position 33,744 of record JABFFF010000306.1, on the reverse strand, counting down.
TCAGACCCAGCAGCCGCGGCGGCAACACACCCAGCATCAGTTCGACACTCCACTTTGGCGCCTTTAAACGACGTGCGCGAGAGCCAAGTATTCTGGGAACTGCGCGGAAGCCCCGACCAGAGGACACAGCTGCAGGACAAGAGCCGGATTCAGAATCAGAGAGTGAGGAGGATTTTGAGCCCGAAGCTGAATCAACACCCCTCACCAACCGACGGAGAACACAGCCAGCGGCTGATGTGGAGGCTGAGGTCGAGGTTTCTGCGAAGACATCTGCTGGACCCAAGCATAGGAAGCGGAAGAGCGAAGATGCGCTTCCAAGCAGCGATCGACCAGAGAAGATATCGCGGATTGAGAGAGACGCAGATGAGGAGTCGGAGGAAGAGGCAGCCCCCGTACCTCAGGAGATAGATTCCGACGATGCTGCAAGTGATTCTTCCCTATCGGATCTTGCGTCTCCCCTGGGGCCCTCGCCTGTTCGTATGGATCGACCTATTACACCAATCAACAACAATGAAGAGTTCATGGCTTTACCTGCTAGTAGCGATTCAGAAGAGGCAAACGAAATCTGGCCTGATATCCATACCCTAGCCAAGCGACGCCGAAGGCCCTCCGCCACAACACCTGTTCGCGCTGATAACCTTTCCAACATTTCTTCACCCCCTTCCCTGACACACTCCCCCAACTATGCCGAAACCCACGCCCCCAAGCCTAGAGGTCGAGCTGCGACCTGGCGGCAACCCTCGCCTAAAGTCACAACCGCCGATCTAACCAACCTGCTCCCAAAGCGTCACTACAAGAAACAGCGAGACCCTCTCGGGTTGGAGAGCGACGAAGAGCACGACACGTCAGGTATGGCGCAGGATGAGGACGAACTTTCATATCTCGATGGCCGGGCAGCGCGCCGAAGACGAGGCGGTAGAGCAACTAGTCGCGGAGGAGCCGGTCGGTCAGGCTCACGAGGGGGACGCACGACGCAAGCTCTTAAAGCTAAACAGCCTGCGTCGAGCAAGCATGCCACGCGCAACGCACAAACTTACTCGCGCCGTTCTTCCGACAAGGAGAATGAGGGAGCGAGTGAAGATGAAGACGAGGATCAGCACGATAACAGTCGGTTCCAGCCACTCCCCGACGACACTTTTGAGAATGCAAGCGGCGAGAACGCTAGCACACCCTCAGCCGACGAACTACGACAGGCAGCAAAGAAGTTCAAAGAAGTAGACAAGTGGGAACTTGACTTTGAGGAGGTTACGCAGAGTTCGTCTCCACAAGGTGCGCGATGAAGCACAAGAATACTCAAGCGGGAAACAAAACTAGGCTGGGGTAGCAGGCGTTCGGTGGGTTGGAACAAACTGTGTCTTTTAAGCAAAATCTTTGGAGTTACACAAATGAGGGTTATGAAAGTCTATACTGATGTCTGTTTCGGGGCTTGTATTGCACTGCGATTGTTCGGGATAATGGGGGTAACGACAGGATCCCTTTGGGAGGTGGGCAGAATAGGAATCATGGGGGTGTTCAAAGTAGGCTCTTGACGGCTTTTTTGATATCAAACAACTAATTTCTTGTTCTGCTCTCAGCAGCTTGTCTACTATTGAATTGTGCCCTTGACTCCTTAAACGCCATGACCCAAGCTTGTCCTTGTATCGAATGCACTGCCTTGTCCTTCTAGGCACTTGGGTTGAGAGCCTCTGTCCGATGCTCTACCAACGGCAATAGCGGCGCCAAGATATTGGGGTCTCTCAATGCGATCGTAACGTCGTCGGGGAGTCTGCCAGACATGAGTAATTTCTGCGAGCATCAATGTTAGCAAAACGGGCTATCAGAGGGGTGAACTATGTCGTTGTCACGAACCCTCTTGACGTTCTCATAGCTTTCTTCTTGCGCCGAGTATTCGCGAATCACATCGTCGGTCTCAAAGTCAACATAGACACGAGTGTCGCGTATTCGCAGAATGACATTATCCAGGCGCATAAACAGCCGACACAGCAGCAGCATGCGTTTTTCGTGCACACGAACTTTGGCGCTAAAAATAGATATGCCGTTATCGTCCAATTCGCTCTCGTACAGCATAACCTCGTCGAAGAAGAGAATCGGGTCACGGCGCTTCAACAGCTCAATAGGGATCGCCTTGTCAGTAGGTGCAAACTGTTTGGCCGAGGGGTCAATGGTCCCAGTGTACGTCGTTGAATAGCTCCAATCATAAGGCTTCACGACCTCCTTGATGCCCTGTGTCGTGTTCTCTCGCGTACTTTCCCAGTCTCGTGCATATGCGACCTTGAGCATGTGGCGATCTGTCTTATCGACGGCGTCGAGTGCGTCCGGTGTATTAAAGTTCAGCGACCAGCCCGAGGGCACGTGCTCAAGGCCCACGATGTTCTCGCCAAAGATCATCTCAGGCATTGGGATGCCAATCTTGTCGGTGAGTGCATCGATGGTGCCGGCCTTTGAGATGGGCAGCTTGCGGGTCGTGATGCGAAATCGGCTTTGCGTATGCGAGGTCGTTGCCGAGGCAAGCGCCTGGGGCTTTGGAAATGGTTCATTCGGGTCTGTGATGTGGTTTTGATGCATCTTCAGAAGTGGATGCCCTATCTCTGAGCTCGAAAGGATAGAGTATAACGTGAGGATGTTGGAGTGAAGAGTCCAAGCTGGAGCTGCAGTATTTAGGATGGTGGGGTGAAGTGGGGAGCTGTGACACTGCAGCATTGTACCCCGCTAGGACCTTAATTAGGAGTTCTTGAGTTCCACTTTAAAATCTAAAGCACTGACTAATCGCGTCAGAAGCGCATAGTCGTCAACTAAGACCACCTTGAGTCCAAATCATTAGGTACAAGTCACGAGACAGAACCATTTGCACGGATATTAGGGAAAACCCCACAGTTTCGATGAAATACAGGTTCTGGTATTCGATATGCTAATTAGCTATTCCTTAGGCTGCTTTTGGAGCTGCCTGAGACAGGTGATTTCTTCCCTTAACGTTCATGTAAAACCAGTAGAGCTTGAAGCCGCTCAAGGCTGAAGCTTAAACCTAGGACTTAAAGATAATGCATAATATTGAACTTACTCGTTGGAAACCTTCCTATTCAACGATATCTCGCTTATCATCCGGCTTTAGATACTGTGTTTGAACCCCAACTGTAGTCTTAATTTTGAATGTTGATACTCATCAAAGCTAAGTAAAGTTCATCATGTAATCCTACACCGCTTTTCTACTTTAGTCTTATGTGAATAGAGAGGCTGTGCCCCAGATCTGTTGGGTTTTAAATACGAGACAAATACAACGTGGTGGACGCGGTATTCCAGACGTAACTTTGGCGAGGATAGACAGGTCCATACGGTCATCCGAATAGATACATGAATCTCATCTGCCGGAGCCATCTTGTATGCTTTTTTGTGGGTTATTTTGAACTTAGAGGACATGTTGAGCAGAGGATCTGATAACGTCCCCGTAAGTCCTGTGTTTATGAAGAGAATAATACACCCCAAAGATAAGACACGTATCAAGTCACTAGGGAGTTCCTGGAGCCAATCTTTTAGGTATAAAAATCCATGAATAAAAGAGCTATCGCCCATTGACTCCTCGTTTGCCTTCCTCGGGACCCCAAACTCTTCTGTCTTCCTACCCCAGCATGCCCTTCCTCCACGTTTATCCTGGCATGGCCTCGCTTTTGGCCTCATCTTGATTGCATACTCTTTATTGCAATCTAGTGCAATCAAGAAACACAGCGTTCACGAAGCCCCAGCGCGTTCACGATACACCCAACTCATTTGCTTTCTGACGAGTGGGGTATATTTCGTTACAAGCACTTCCTCCTCTGCTTCCAAATCACAGCGATCCCTTTTCAAAACTCACTGCCATTGATACAGGATATCAGAAAAGGCAATCCAGGATACTTACTTCTAACATCCCAGTGGATCTTTCTTGGTCACCAAAATCGGTGTCTTACGACCAATTTGCCTCTACTTGCATCTGGTAACAAGTCAAATAGCGCTCAGGCTATACAGAATTTGATACGACATTCGCCTGAATCGACATTCTTGTCCAGTCTATTTTGTCAGGACGTCCTTACCTTGTACACCAAGCGGTATACTTTACACTGGGAGTTGAACCCCAGTTTACTTCATCAAAATGAATTGTCACTTTAGCCCCTCGAACTTTTCCTCCTCCATAGGATCCCCTACCTCCTGGACCAAGACCAACACAACCTCTCCCACCACCGATATAACCAACTCGCCGAACATTCCCTTGTCTCTACATGCCAAGAGTCTCATTCAAAAGCGGTCTCTCAGTGAATGGCTATCTTTCATCAGAGATGTGGGCTTCGGCCAGAATATTCATGATCCATGGCAAGACACAGAAGACAAGCGATTTCGTCTGGGTCAATGGGGTATCAGCCTCCGCAAACATACGAGTATGCCTGTATCTGGATGCTACAGTATCACGTGTGAAAAGTGCATGCTGGAGCATCTGCAAGATTACCCGGATAGTTTCAACCCTGATAATCCCCTGAGCCCACATGCTCTGAGGGCCAGAATAAATCAGGGTCCATCCCAGCGATACGCCAATACCTGCCAGCCCCTTCAATATCGAATAGAGTATCTGGCGGCGTGCGGAGTCAATGACTACTCCTATGCCAGGATGAAAGCAGAGGCTCAAATCCAGTCTCTGAAGCACGCACATGAGAAGGATTTTAAACAGACCTTCTTAGTCTGTTGGCCAAGTCGACTCAGCGGCCTGGTACTGGGAAGCCTGCCCCAATTCGGATAGGACGAGCTCCAGAAGGGATATCTTGCGTGGTGTAAGGTCTGGTACAAGTTTAAGCTCTACCCGATGTCTAATGATGGCCATGGGAACTCAGATGAGATTATAAGCATGGTCAGCACAAGTTTCCCCAACCTGAACATGTGGGGGGATCTCATCAACGACTACTCTCTTTATATCCAAGGGGAACACTTGACACTCCAGGAGATCGAGAACGTCTATGGACTGGACCTTATAGTGATCAAGTTCTTGGTCTCGAACCATTGTGATTGGAGAGACGAGGTTGAAATCATCGAGGCTTTCTCTGCTACAAATATCAGAGACATGTGGACTATATCCAGAGAGATGAGTCCTATAGAATAACACGGGACGAATATTTGTGAAGCGAGAGGTTTTGAGAGAAACGGTTAGAGATTGGGTTATTTGGTTTCTCTTGAGCATCCACAACATAGATCTTTTGGTCAGTATGCAGCATGTGCATATGTGAACGACAACAGCATCTTATACCCAGATTAATTTCCAAGATATTAAAACATAAAAAAAATAGCGAGACTGCATGAATCTAGATCTTATGATTTCGATAGTAAATATGCATATCAATTTTCAATGTCAATAAATCTACTAGGTACCTATAGTATCCCCACCTCCACTTCAACCTTTAAACTCCACCAACCGATAAGATTCCTTATCAGCTCCCGCTCCATCAACTTTTTTTCCTTTGCGCAGCTGAACCAAACCAGCCCGCTCTAACACCAACATCAACAACCCAACCTAACTCAACATCACCAAAATTACACAGGCACAATGCGGCCCCTCACAGAAAAGGAGACCCAGACTCTCTTCGAGAAACTGGCAAACTACACCGGCGGCTCCCTCAAGAACCTCATTGCGCCCCTCGACGACTCTCCAAATGCGGACCGCTACGTCTTCCGCCTCGTTCGCGATCGTGTCTTTTACGTGCGCCTCTCTATTGCCAACCTAGCCACTTCGATTGCGCGTGATAAGCTCCTCTCTCTGGGCACTTGTCTCGGTATGCTGTTCCGCAAACCCGCATCTTCCATCCCTTGACTAACCACCAATCCTCTCTACAGGCAAGTTCACTAAGTCAGGCAAGTTCCGTCTGCACGTCACAGCCCTTCCCATCATCGCCGAGCACGCCCGCTACAAGATCTGGGTCAAGGAGAACGGAACCATGCCTTTCCTCTACGGCAGCAACATCGTTAAGGCGCACGTTGGCCGCTGGTCCGAGGACTGCCCCGAGCACCAGGGAGTTGTCGTCTACAGCATGAACGACACACCGCTCGGATTCGGCGTCACTGCGCGCAGCACAGCCGAGGCGCGAAGACTGGACCCTACTGGCATCACCTGCTTCAGACAGGCGGACTGTGGAGAGTACCTCCGTGACGAAGACAACTTGTTTGCGACGGGTTAAAGGGGAAGATACATTTGCTTCTTCCGGCGTTGGGGCTATCTTTTATCATTCCTGGGCGTTGAGTGTGAGGGAAAAAGAGACTTGCGACCAAGTCAATCATGCTTGGTTTATTTGGTAGATTGGTAGATATCATCATCATCATCGTCGTCATGAATAGCGTTGTATATGTTGAAATATTCGCTGGCCCCATTTTGTACTTGTCATTTCGTCCTTGCTCTTTTACTCCATTATTGCCTGGTTAATCTCTTGAGCTGGGCTCACCGGCCTGCTTTCTCTCCTAAAGAAACCGACATGCTGTCGGTGAGCAACATACTCACTGTCAGCATAGCCGAGAATCTTCTCGATCTCCACGCTCTGCTTCCCCTTGATCCGCCCAATCTCAGCAGCGGCATAGTTTACCAGAGCTCGACCAACATCTTCAGGAGTACCCTCCCATAACTTGCCATCGGGCCCTGGGGTTGATCGTCGCTTGACTACGACAAGTCGCACCACTTCCTGCTGGGCAAAGTTGCCTTCAACGTCGACGACGCCAACCGGAAGCAGACCAGCCTTGCCCACAAGAGCCTTGAAAGCTCCCGAGTCGATGTAAAGGGTGCCATGAGGGTGAGGGGTGTGAAGTAGCCAGAAATGTCGGTCCCGGATGGGTTCGCTGGCGGCTGTGAACCGAGTATGTAGAGGGGGGTAAGGGGCATCGCTGGGAGACGAGATGGACAAAGCTGATGTTGATCGTGACAGGCCTTGAGCACGCTCATCTGGACTGGGAGGAGAGTCACCCCTTTGTTTCGACTGTAGGTACTGCACAATGTTAAGCACGTTTCCAGGGTTTGAGGATCTCGTGATGATGGTTGTAACGCCAGCCGACGTGCCTAGCCTGGCGGCAATGATTTTGGTGCTCATTCCTCCAGTTCCAAGGGAAGAACCAGCACTAGAGACTGCTAGTAGTTAGTGACTAGTTTCATGCGTTTGTCAATGGTTAATGGGGGGTAGTACCATCAGCCTGGAGCGCTGCAATGTCTTCGACTACCTCAATTGGCTTCGCATCTGGATTGCTTCGGGGATTCTTGTCATAGAGACAATCAACATCCGTCATCAAGAACAGCAAATCGGCGTGGATCATAGCGGCAGTAATAGCGGAGAGTGTATCGTTGTCACCAAACTTGATCTCGGAGACGGCTAGGGTGTCGTTCTCGTTAACAATGGGGATAACACCCTGCTCCAGGAGGGCGTGGAAGGTGTTTTGAGCATTAAAGTATCTTGTTCGCTATGACGTTTTAGCTTGAATAATAGAATGCATAAAGTGAACCTACGTCTGCAATATCGTTTCGAGTAAGGAGGATCTGAGCAATTGGCTGTCTAAGATGGTTGAACAGACTATCCCAAAGACTCATTAAGCGACATTGACCGATCGCCGCAAGAGCCTGAAACCGCCGTGTTAGTCGCTTGATATAATCGATAGCCAGGTAAGTCCAGCAGCTCTTACCTGGAGCTGTGCGAGATGCTTTGGTCGCTTCTCGACATCCATACGTCGGAGCCCAACGCCGATGGCGCCCGACGAGACAATGACAACTCGGTGGCCATTCTTGCGAAGCTTTACAGCGGTATCGACGATGAGAGTCAGAATCGGAAGCAGCGGCTCATGCGTCTCCTCATCGACAATGGAACTCGTTCCTATATAACCCGGGGTGTTAGTGGGGGATGAGTCAAGCTTGAGTTTGTTGTCACTCACCAAGTTTGATGACAATGGTGAGGGCCTTGCTCCCATTTGCTCTCATGGCTGCGGAATTGAAAGAAATAAGTCAATTGATGCCAGGTATATGATATTATGCAATTCCAGAAAAGAGCGCTGCTTTTCACATGCTCGGAATGTCCTGTCGTCTAATATGTATAGAGGCAGATGTATAAACGGGTTCAACAGGTTCTTTTCCCGCAACGCAACGCAACACAACAAAGATGAATGAAGCAAAAAGAACAGAAATGCTTACACTGAAATACGCTTTCACTTGTCATTTTTGCACGCCCTTGTCGCTTTCAGTGTGGAACCGCGGTTGTCTTGAGCTCTGCACAGCGAGAACCTCATGTAGGTGGATGGGATGGTCGAGTTGATTGGAAGCCCTGGAATCCCTCCCCCAGACCCGATGTCGGCTAATTGAAAACTGGACCAATAAACCGGTCACTGACCGGGGCCTGCTTTAACTGCCCCGGTTTTCACCGCCCTTGGCCAGGAAGGACCCGGCGGTGGCAGAATTGGCTGCAGTACGTACCTACCTACCTTGCAGTTACCTAGGTAGTTGTTGGTGGAGGGTCAAGAGAGAATGAATTTGAGAGTCGACACCAGAACAACACCAAATTCTATCAACCAAGATTGAGCACATCTACAAAATGTCGTCCAACTCTACAACTCCTTCTCCTAGCCCCCCGGCGAGCGCACCGAGCACCTCCGAAGCTGCCCCAAAGGGAGTCTCGAACGACCCTGCACGAACCGGCTTTAACCCAGAGATCTCATGGTGGATGAACTACTTCAAGATGCTCTCCGGTCAGATGACTCGAGAAGGCCGGTTCCACTACCGAGAGTGGAATGACCAGGTCAATGAGGAGCGCGACTGCAAGCGATGCGAGGAATACCGCGACTGGCTCATGACCTACTCGCCCACCGTTCGCTTCCTGTCCGAAAAGATCCAGAACCTCAACGGACGACTAGACTCTTCAAACATCGTCTGCCGCCGCTGTCCTTCGTATATCGAGGAGGATGGTTACATCAATGGCCAATCTGGTGGTTTCAGCCCCGACCACGGTATCCTGATATGCGCCAACGCAATTCGAAACCGCAAACATTTGGAAGACACTCTCGCGCATGAGATGGTACATGCCTGGGATCACCTGCGCTGGAAAGTCGACTGGATGGGTGACAAGGACTTGAAGCACTCTGCGTGCACAGAGGTTGGTTTGTTGGCTATCTGACAAGAGACCACGATACTGACATATTGAAAAGATTCGAGCTTCAATGCTCAGCGGAGAGTGCAGATGGACTAAAGAGGCCTTTACTCGAGGAAACTGGAAGGTTACCCAAGGATTCCAAGACTGCGTACGCAAACGAGCCGTTATGTCTCTCATGGCCCGGCCCAGGTGCAAGGACGACGTTCACGCAACAAAGGTCATCAATCAGGTCTGGGACTCATGTTTCTCAGACACCCGGCCGTTTGATGAAGTGTATAGATGATTAGAAACGCTCTACCCAAAAACTATGTACGATACCTGACAGACGCGGGCAAGGGACAAGCAGCATCTCCCTCTGCCGGATACTCCAATACTATTAAAGATACCCCTTCGAGATGCTCAAGCAATTCTTCAATTCGTCTTAACAGTTTTCAAATGATGCCACAAAAGAAACCCTTACTCCAACTAATGCTAACGGCCAGTTTCCGTCCTTGAGTATCACAGATGAATCGCAAATGAAAACGCCTCTCAACACCCATCCATTGTTCTTGTCATAAAATCGTTACTGCCCCTTGTCGCGGTTGGAGGCTCGTTCACCCTTCACGCAGTGCTTGATGATCCAAGGGTGCTGCTGGATCTGTTCAAGAGGGATTCGCTTCTCAGGGTCCAGCACGAGGAGCTTCAGTCTTGTTAGCTGCCATGGTTTCAGAAAATAGGATACAACGACATACCTTCTTGATGAGGTCGGTAGCCTCGGGGCTGACCCATGTAGGAATCGACATATCGGCACGGGCAATTCTGCGTTGGGTCATCACTGGCGTATCCTCGAAAGGCGCCTCACCCACGAGGAACTCATACGTCAGGACACCCAAACTCCACAGGTCAACCTTCTCGTTGTAGAAGTTATCAGAGGTACCAGGCTTGATCATCTCCGGAGGAAGGTAGTCAAGGGTACCGCACATGGTCTTCCTTCGGTTGTTGGGAGCATGCACACTCCAGCCGAAATCAGAGATCTTGATCTCGCCATGGATACCAACCAGGATGTTCTCAGGCTTGATGTCTCGGTGGATGACATGCTTTCGGTGCAGGTACCGCAATGCCGACGCCATTTGAGCAATGTACTGGGCGGCCTTCCACTCAGGGAATCGACTCTCCTTTCGAAGATGCTTATACAATTCACCCTTGCCGGCGTACTCAAGAATCAGAAAGACACGCTTGCTGTCGTGAAAGTGACCATATAGTTGAAGAATGTTGGGATGTCTCAAGTTGCTCTGGATCTCAATCTCCCTGCGGACCTGCTTCTCGACTCTGCCTGCTTGCAGCTCATTTTTGTGAAGAACCTTGAGGGCGCAGATGAAACCTGTTGTTCTCTCCCGAGCAAGATAGACTCGTCCAAACTTGCCCTTACCCAAAGGGCGGCCAATCTCAAACATGCCAAGGTGGAATTGCTTAGGGACACTGATCTGTTCGGGCATGGTAACTGATTTCCGCTCTTCTGAAGCCTCGTCTGATGTCCTTGAAGAAGGGAGGGCCTTCCTGGAGGGGGATGGAGGAGCAGGGTTGACTTTTCGTTGAGCAGCCTGCGACGGCAGCATCACAGCGGCGTTCGCATTGTTGGGTTGCGACTGGAGGGCGACCTTGAAGAGATTGGGGCGAGTGGTATTGTGAAGACCTTGAGATGAAGTCGTCGAGACCATAGACTACCCATGTCAGCATCTTATACACCGCCACCAGGTGACAGCAAACTCACCTTGGTCTTGGAGTATAGCTTAGAACCGTCGTTGAGGGGGTCGTTCTCGTCATTGACGGACATGCGCTCGAAGCGCGCCTCGATGGTGCGAGTAGCCATGGCTGATAGGAAGTGCAGAAGGCTGTTGGTGTTAGTGGAAAACGGATGAGGAGTTGAAGGAAGACGACGGATGCCTTTTTGAACGGTTTCAGTGCGGCAAGTCTAGGTCGTTGAGCTGGGGTTAGCAAGGCTGCTAGGTCAGCTGCATACAAACATTGACGGTTGCCGGGCAACAGCACATCGAAAGACGAAAACGGTCAAGGCTTTCTGGGGCGAAACTGGTTGAGATTGATCCACCAAATAGACCAAGTAATTTATTTCGAGTTAATACAAGAGCCTTGTTTTCTGAGACTTTATCAAGGAATCTGTGGTTGACTGGAACGAGGGTTAATTGTGCAGCATATTCAGACCACCCACGCTGCTGGGTTCTAGGTTGGGGTGAAAATGCGTCTCGAATTCATATACCAGGTAGGCCCAAGTAAGTACCTATCCAATGTCTTGCCGGCCTGCAAGTCGTTACGGCGGCAAATGGTACTTTGAATTAATTGTCAGACGTAGGTATTGTATTGGCTTCTGCTTTTAGGGTCCCCCATAGGTAAATGGCGTTGTACTTCATGTGCGTTGGGCACTTGACTTGCGACCAATACAGCATTGATGGGACGTTCAAATATATTACCGATTCGCTTTCTACAAGATAGCTCAGCAGATCGGCTCATCTGCTCACCGTACCGTACATCATAAGCGAAACCATGAAGAAATCAGGTATTCCTGGCTAATATAGTCGAGCCGTAGCCGTCTATCGGCACGTGCCGTAGAAGCTATCCGCGGGGCATCCATTCCATGGGCTACCGTACCTAATATGGAAGGCATCTCCCGAGAAAGGCAAGTAGCCGCGGCGGGGTGAAAGAAAATGCCAGTCGTATGTACCTTCCACGGACCTGCAAAAAAACGGACAGTCCTGTAACAAACCTCTCTTAGGGTATTATAACCACTGAAATCACCGAATCAGCGCTCAGACGACGGTAAAGAAACTTGCAAAAATACCCCCCCACCATCCACAGCTGTCCCTTCCAAGCAGAAGTACCCAGCCAAACGTCCAAGCAGCCAAGTTACTGATTATTGGGCTACGGCGGCTTGAGTTTGTGACTCACGCCCTTCTTCCTCTCTTCTCACTCCTCCTAACCTACGACTTCTATCAAATTCGGGTGGATGAAGCCAATTCGTCTTCTCCCATTCTCTCCAACCTCACTGCCAAAACTATCTTTCTCAGCGGCGTCGCCCTTGTCAAGGCAGCTCAGTCTCTCACACTTTAGTTCCAGGTTGCGGTCACCCCGCACTGTCGATTCCCGCACTTTTGCGACTTCACGACCCCTCCTCGCTTTTCAACTGCAAAAGTCGCAGAAGCGCACGAAAGAAATCATGTCTTCCGGCGCGACGACTCTCAAGGGCCAGCCCCTCGACAAGGCCATACTCGAATCTATCCTTCGACGCCGCATGTTTTATACCCCCTCCTTCGAGATTTACGGCGGTGTTGGTGGTCTATTCGACTATGGCCCTCCTGGCTGTGCCCTCCAGGCCAACATCATTGACGTCTGGCGCAAGCACTTCATCCTCGAGGAGGACATGCTCGAGGTTGACTGCACTGTCCTGACTCCTCATGAGGTTCTCAAGACCAGTGGTCACGTCGACAAGTTCGCCGACTGGATGTGCAAGGACCCCAAGAACGGCGAGATTCTTCGAGCTGACCACTTCGTTGAGGCCATCCTCGAGGCTCGACTAAACGGTGACAAGGAGGCCCGTGGCCAGAAGGTTGAGGACAAGGAGGAGGACCCCAAGAAAAAGAAGAAGAAGGCCAAGACTGAGGCTGTCAAGCTCGACGATGCCGTAGTACAGGAATATGAGGAGGTTCTGGCCAGAATCGACAACTACGGTGGTCCAGAGCTTGGTGAACTCATCAAGAAGTACGACCTTAAGAACCCCGCTACTGGTGTCCAGCCCGGAGAGCCCGTTTCTTTCAACCTCATGTTCCAAACCACTATTGGCCCCAGCAGCAACTATCCTGGCTACCTCCGCCCCGAGACTGCACAGGGTCAGTTCCTCAACTTTGCCAAGCTCCTCGAGTTCAACCAGTCCCAGATGCCCTTCGCCTCTGCCTCTATTGGCAAGTCGTATCGAAACGAGATCTCCCCTCGTGCCGGTCTGTTGCGAGTGCGTGAGTTCCTCATGGCCGAGATCGAGCATTTTGTCGACCCCGAGGGCGGCAAGAAGCATAGCCGATTCCATGAGGTCGAGGACATCGAGCTTGTTCTCCTTGACCGTGATACCCAGCTGTCTGGCAAGACTGAGACCAAGACTGTTAAGATTGGTCAGGCTGTCAAGGACGGCCTTGTTGACAACGAGACCCTGGGCTACTTCCTTGCTCGAATTCATCTGTTCATGCAAAAGATTGGTGTGGATCTGAGCAAGCTGCGTTTCCGCCAGCACATGGCCAACGAGATGGCTCACTACGCTTGCGACTGCTGGGACTGCGAATTGTTCACCAGCTCTGGCTGGATTGAGTGTGTTGGCTGTGCTGATCGTAGTGCCTACGATCTGAGCGTCCACGCCAACAAGACTGGTGCCCCCTTGGTGGTGCGTGAGCAGCGCGAGACACCACTTGTAATTGAGGAGTGGCAGATCGATATTGAGAGGAAGAAGTTTGGCCCTCAGTTCAAGAAGGATGCCAAGACCGTGGAGACTGCTCTTCTGGCTACACCTCAAGAGCAGCGAGAAAAGTTGGCTAAGGAGTTGAGCGACAACGGCAGCATCACACTTGAGGTCGCTGGTGTTGGCGATGGCAAGGTCCAAATTAGCAAGGACGCCATTGCCATCGAGTTCCGCAAGAGGGTCGAGAACACTCGCGAGTTCGTGCCCAACGTTATCGAGCCTTCATTCGGCATTGGTCGTATCCTCTACTCCTTGATGGAGCATAGCTTCTGGACCCGTGGCAGCGAGGGTGGTGACGAGGCCCGTGGTGTAAGAAGAATCCCTTTTCTGACTGACACATGATCAATTGCTAACAACATAAAGGTTCTGTCTTTCCCACCCACTGTGGCCCCTACCAAGGTTCTGCTTGTTCCCCTTTCCTCCAACCCCCAATTCAAGCCGCTCCTTAAGCAGCTGTCTCAGCGCCTGCGCAGCGCCGGTATCTCTAGCCGTGTTGATGACTCGTCTGCCAGCATTGGCAAGCGATACAGCCGAAACGATGAGCTTGGTACTCCTCTCGGTATTACTATCGACTTCCAAACATCACAGGACGGCACCGTTACCCTGCGAGATCGTGACAGCACTAGCCAGGTCCGAGCTGAGCAGGATAAGATTATTGACGCTATTAAGTCACTTGTTGACGGTAGCAAGAACTGGTCCCAGATTGAGAGCGAGCTCCCCAAGTTTGAGGGCCAGGAGGTTGAGGTTGCTGCTCGATAAAGTAGAGCTAGATAGAGCTGGCATACAAAGATGTATAGTATAGATGCCGTAGTGGCGCAACTATCGCTCAATATGATAAACGCCAGGACAGGAGTTAGGATTTGTCAGGATGGATCTACCTAGACACTATATGGGATGGCAGGGTAAAAGAAAAAGTTGCTTCCTGTTGGTGATTTCACTCTTCTACGTCATGGTATCTGCAGCGCACGTCTCCCATTCTGTTCTGACATGTCCTTCACCGTCATTTGCTAGCCCTTGGAACTCTCCTGAATTTCGATAGCGGGCCAATGTTCCAAAGCTCGGATAAGAAGGCCAGGGTCGTTCAGATCTGCAGGTAGCCGAGACGGGAAAATTGGCTCCGAATGTTTGAGCGGCAGAGGCAGGTCAGAAAGATTGTTAATAAGTTCTGAGCTGTTGGATATAGCTAAGGGGTATGCGATTGTCCGCTTCTCCCCTTTCATGTGCATGTACATAGACGCTATAGTTCTGAGAGAATTGTTGTGTTGCCCTCCTGCTTCCTAATGGCAGAATTTTTTAGTCAAATTGATTATCTCCAGCTTGGTCGCGAACCTGGCCAGGGTCCTCAGTGAAGTGAAGGGAATGGATCTTGACAGGACGGACGCCCCTTGCCCGTTAACGCCCCTTGCGATATTAAGAGGTTATGACGAAATTATAGTAGACAATATTTAGGACATAGATTAACTACCTAGTTAAAGTACTCCAGGCTTGTCATCTTACAACCAACCACTACGAGAGTGAATAAATGATCGTGGCATTTGTTGCTAAATACTTGGCCATGGCCAGTCTTTCAGGAGTAGCAGCGGCTATTGTATAGGCCTAGAGTAGCGGGAACCTTGTGTTTGAAACTCAGGATGGCCTCTTGGCATGAACATCATCATCATGAGCTCAAACAACCCAAGAGTTGATGCCGTAGAACCCACAAAAGTCTGAATAAGATTGTACGTAACATGGATGAAGGCATGCGAGATGTCGGGTCAGGGCAATCACTAATGAAGGAGAAACCTGTCGTTTATATATAATTCTTAGACATCGGAATTTCCCAGGTTTTTAAGAGATTAATCCCAAGATCGAGCCGCCAATGGCCGCTGGATGAGGAATGGTGGTGTGTAGAAGGACCAGTAGCCGTTCACGACTAACAAGTTACTGAGTCGTAACTCGCGACAAGGCAAAAGTTTGTTCAAGGCTACTGGCAATGAAAGGACCAGCGACGGCCCGGGCCATGATGGAACCCCCGGACATGAATGACTCTTGACCAAAGGTTGGGCTCTTATGATCAGCAGCAATTGGTGGGGCGAAAGGTATTTGCGACTGAAGCTAGTTTGAGCTGAAATCTCCTAGCATAAGTAGGTACAGTACTGTCTACCTTATCTATTCGTGCTGTCGATTGTTTGATGACTGCTGTTAGTAAGTAGATTCATGCAAACATTAAACATAAGTAGGTAAACATAAACGCCGCTGCAGCTCTCCAGTTTCATGCAAGTTAAAGGCAGTCCCGTTATCTTTATTTAGGTAGGCCACCTGATTAATACCTGCAACCAATGCAAGTAATTGACCACCCGCTTAATCCAGGGGTCACTCCACTAGGTATCACCAGCAAGTGAAGGCACCTCACCGGGCACTCACTCACCTAGGTACCAACAAAGGCACTGGCCAGCTGGAGCGCAAACAGCCACTGGAACTTCCCCGGCCCTCCTCGTCTGACACCGTCACAGCGGGAGAATACCTCAGCGCTGGGGAACTAGGGGTCATCTTCCTCTCCTTCCCCACTTTCTTCTCCTTCTCTTTCCTTGGCTCTCGGTCCTGGCTGGCACCCTTATACATTGCCTACCTTACATTACTTAGATACGTCTTCTCCCTTTAACCTCCAGATTTCACTGCATCTTCGTTTTGCGGCTTCTGCTTCCTCATTACGGGCTGTCCGTTTCATAGCTGCTCCCACCAACAAGCTTCCGGCTTACAGCAGCTGCTACGTTGGGCCTATCTGAGCCGGCCGCCATCCATTCCCAGCTCAGTCCCCGCTAAAGCCAGCGCCTCGCGCCTCCGCCCAAATCTACCTACCTACCCCCCGTGCTCGTCACTCACTTACGAGCTACCTACCTGCCTACGTACTTTGATACTGACCGCCGCTCCGAACCGACTTTCGAATACATGATCCCGCCGTCTCGTCGCTGAGAAGGCCTCGTTTTGCGCCCAGGATCAAATTCTCTTTGATCTCAGTTTGGGTGTGTTTCAACTTATTCGACAGCAGACCGCCCGGAGCCCCTTTGAACGCCCGAGCCGGTCACCCCTCAGAATAGCCCACCGCTCGCTGTTGAATCTGGGAGCAAAGCAAGCGTATGATCTGCCATACGAGCTGCTCGCATATCATTTTCAGCCCGGCTTATTTTCACTAGACACCCTCAGTTACTACTTGCTGCATCCTGCAGTCCAAGTAATTCGAGATGGCTCAAAACAGGTACGTTTCCTTCTCCTTATATCTGGGCGACAAGACAGCGCTTCATGGCGATGTGGCGGGGTGAGGGGTGCTCTTCATTCCAGGAGACATTCGCTTGTGCTTCCTGATCCTGAAACACAAAGACCAAGACCCGACCCAATAAAGGGAACTTGTAGTTGTGCTGTCTCTATATTCCTTCATACTGCCTGCACCCGTTTCTTCCAAGGGCGATCGACATCTCCCTCGAAGAAGGGGTCATCTGGTGTTAGCAACCCATTACACAACTCAAGTCAAGCGCATAAGAGATTGATAACTAACAAGAAGCAGTATGTACTCTTCAGGACAGTTTATGAATCCGGGCCCTGCGCCTCGGCCTCCCACCGATCGACCGCGTTTGAACCTAACGCCCAATGCCAACCTTCCAGGAAGCATGGCCAACATGGCTATTTCCCCTATTCGAAGTACTGCAACCTCGACGTACACCGGCTCGACTATCTCTCTCCCGATTGCCCGCCAACAGTCCAACAACACCGATGGTATGGGCGGCGTCGCCGTCAAGAAAGAGGGCTGGGCATCAGTCAAGGAGAGCAAGAACTTCATCCAACCTTGGAAGCAAAAATACCTAATCCTCCGCAAAGAGTCGCTCGATTTTCATAAGACCGAAGGTGGTAAGGTTTCGTACACACTTTATCTGAGAGATGTAGTCAACGTCGGACGAGTCGAAGCCGCCGGTACCATCTTCGAGATCAAGCGCAAGCCAGATGGTTCGTCTAACAGCCCCGGCGACGATGATGGCCAGACCAAGACACTTCAGATCAAGGTAAAGAGTGACGATGACTTGTATGAGTGGATTGATTTCATTTACGGCGCTTGCCCAGGCATGGGCGGAGTCAGCAACCCTACTAACTTCTCTCACGCTGTACACGTTGGCTTTGATCCCAAGACTGGTGAATTCGTCGGTTTGCCTCCGGAGTGGTCTAAGCTCCTCAACTCGTCGGCCATCACCAAGGAAGACTACGAGCGCAACCCCCAGGCCGTCTTTGAAGTCCTCGACTTTTACACCGACCTCGCCAAACGGGCTGAAAACCCCAACCAGTATCCCAGCCTGACACCTACCCCTCCTGCTCAGAGTCAAGGCAACAAGCAGCTCGGATATGGCAGCGGTGCTTCTGTTGCTCCCCCTCGACCTGCGCCGCCAGCTGCATCCCAACGTCCAGGTTACAATCCTCCCAGTACTCCTGTCCAAGCCAACCCCAATGCACCTCGCCGTCCTGCCCGACCTGATGAGCTCCCTGCTCAGCCGGAGCAGCAGCAATATCAGCAGCGCCAGCAGATGCAGGCAATGGCTCCTAACTATGTGTCCCAGGATGCCATGAGAGAAGAACAGCGCAAGAAGCAATTGGAAGCTCAGAGGCAACGCGAGCGAGAAATTGAGGAGCAGAACCGCCGTGATTTGGAAGCTTACAACGCTTCTCTTCCTAAGACTAAAGTTCCCCTTGCTCAGCAGGAGATTGGAGGATACAGCGGATCATCCTCTCCCCAGCCCGACCGTTTTAACCCATCGCGGGCCGCCCCTCCTGCACCAAAGACATCGCAACAGCAGAGCAACCTCCGAGCACAGCGACCTGCTCCTTCGCCCCCTACCACTACTTCGCAGCGTCCTCCTCTGGCCTCCCAGCCTAGTTCCAGCTCTCTTCGAGACCCCACTCAAGCACAGCGAACTCGCAACGACAGCCCTGCGACTGGCCAGGCAAATGCACCCCGTTACCCTAACGGAAGTCAAGCATCGCAGCCTCGTCAGCAGCAACAACAACAGGCTCAAGCCTCACGGCTACCAGCTCCTGTTAAGCCCCTCAATGTTGCACCCAAGCCCAGCCAGCCTCAACAGCAACAGACTCAGCAACAAGCTGATGGCGTTAAGGCTGCTGAGGCAGCTCTTACTGCCAAGCCATCTCCTTCGGAGCGTAAGCAGGACGTTCGCATGTCCACCATGTCTGAGAGTGAGGTCATGGCCAAGCTCAAGGAGGCAGTTTCCAAGGATGACCCTAACATCTCCTATTCTAAGCAAAAGAAGATCGGTCAGGGTGCTTCTGGATCGGTCTACGTCGCGAAGATTAAGGAAACAGCCGTGGGAATTGCCCGCGATATTCTGCGTGCTCAGGGTCCTCGGGCCCAGGTTGCCATCAAGCAAATGGATCTCGCACATCAACCTAGGAAGGAGCTTATTGTGAACGAGATCATGGTTATGAAGGACAGCCGACACCGCAACATTGTCAACTTCCTGGACGCTTTCCTGCGCAACAATAATGCTGAGCTCTGGGTCGTCATGGAATTTATGGAGGGTGGCGCTTTGACCGATGTGATTGACAATAATCCGTCGATTTCTGAAGAACAGATCTCGACCATTTGCCACGAGGTAAGTCTGTTGTATTTTTACGCGTTGATCATGATTAACAAAGTGTTTAGACTTGCCGCGGACTGCAGCACCTGCATTCTCAAAATATTATACACCGTGATATCAAGAGTGACAACGTTCTACTGGACGCTCGCGGAAATGTCAAAATTAGTAAGCTTGTCGACGACAGTAACATAAAGTACATGACTCTAACATATATGCAGCTGATTTTGGATTTTGCGCCAAGCTCACAGAGACAAAGTCTAAGCGAGCCACCATGGTGGGAACCCCCTATTGGATGGCCCCCGAGGTTGTCAAGCAAAAAGAATACGGACCAAAGGTCGATATCTGGTCTCTGGGCATTATGGCTATCGAAATGATAGAATCTGAGCCGCCATATCTCAATGAGGAGCCTCTCAAGGCACTGTACCTGATTGCCACTAACGGAACCCCTCGGCTCAAGAAGCCCGAGAAACTCAGCAAGGAACTCAAGGCATTCTTGTCTGTCTGCTTGTGCGTGGACGTCAAGAGCCGTGCGTCGGCCGACGAGCTTCTGGCCCATGACTTCCTGCGACACGGATGCCCGCTGGCCAGCCTAGCGGATCTACTGGCTTTCAAGAAGCACGCCAAATAAAAGGCCAGGGATCACGACGATATTTGAGGAGAGAGCGACCATGTTGCAGTTGGGCATTTTGAATGAGGTTAGGAGGCAAGGTGACGCATATATTCCCCTGGATGGATGTTTTTTCTCTCTTGGCGTTTACGGGCGAAAGTTCTTTGGCACATCACTGTTGGCAAAGATGTTGTGCCAGGTGTACGAGGACATCTGTCTGCGCCCACTTGGCAACTAGTCACCTTGCCCAAGACGTCTCACAATGCGGTATCGATGATAATGGCATGCAATGAAAGCTAGGACAAATACCCAATGTACTAGGAGTCAGGTTATATAGGAGACTCTTTGACGCTTTTAAATGGGCTGAGCAGGGGAGGAATGTCTGCCCAGTCATATGAAACCACAGTGAGATTTTGAGTGCAAGCGGGAACTATCAGGAACAGGGGAGTGACTGGTGAAGAGCGTAATAAGAGACGACATACTCTGTAGTTATATAGAGAAAACAAGAGCCGGGATTTTTGAAGACATTGTATTCTGTTAATGGGACAGTTGCGATTAGGTTGCGCGTCGAGCATGAGAATGTCACTGTGGATTGCTTGGCTTGAAGTCGGGAACCGCGGGCTAACATCTGAAACAGGGCCAAGGGCTCCGATCCGGGGATTATTGGTGTTGATATAATGATCAAGAAATAGGAGGGCAAGGAGAGTTGGTTGTCTCGATATACCCGCGGCAGTCATTATAGCCCCTGAGCTAACTTGTCTACTTACCTTCCCTCCCACATATGCGCTCTTTGTGTGTACATATGTACGGCTAAGGGGCAGTGAGAAGCAGGGGGAATAGTGTTTGTTTCATGGTGAGGCTAGAAGATGTTCGACGGGGCAGTGCGGGGCTGTGATTGGGTCTGAGGCGGGCAAGGGGTTCTTGAGGATGGTGAGAGGTGTCATCAGTGTGGCCAATCAGAGTGTATGTGCTTCTCACAGAGAATGTGAGATAGAGTGTAGCCGTTGTTAATTTGATATTGGAGTTAAGTTGAGGAGTGTTTCTTCACCTCAGCAAAGGTACTGCAAGGGAAAACCCCTGGTTAGCCATAGCTGTAATAGTTATAATTTACCGTCGGGCCTCTGTAGAATTCCGTTCTCTAGGTGTCGTAAAAACAAGAAGGCCGTTGTATGCCTCAATGCCTGCCATTCATATCTCAAGATCAAGTATTAACGGGCGTACAGCCTTCAACCCCCGCAGAGTTAAAAGACTGCAGCACATATCAAGCGCTTTGACGGTTACGAATCTAGCTCTAGGTTTGTCGCTGGCAGAGTTCCCGACGCACGATGCCACAACGTTTATCGGGTGCGTGCCGAGGAGAGTTGAGTTGGTGGGATGTGGGATGGATGGTGGATCAATAAGGCGACACACAAACAGAAGACAAAGGAACCAGGGATAGGGATAGGGATAAGGGATGTGGTATGTAAGGCTCGAAACTTTGACCACCTCCTGAGGGTTATTAATTCAGCACCTACAGACAGAAAAATACATGACTACCTTTTAGCCTGTGTAGACTGGACGGGCATGCTTTGATGTCCTCAATGTCTCGGCCACTCGAGATATGGAAACAAAAGCCAAGTGTCTAGATGTGGAGTCTAGTTGCGCTCCAGTTGCAAGCCCTTGGAATCTACATGCCTCGTATTCGACAAGGCGTGGCATAGACTGTTGTTGATGATTCGTTTCTCTGTACTGTCTAATGTCTTTGAATTCACACTCTGATTGACAACCAGTCGTGGAAACTGTCAAGATTACTGTCCATTATCTGAATCATTTGTATCAAGTTTATATATGAGTGACGACTACCTACTAAGGTACCTCTAACCATCATCAACTCAGGTCACCTAGGTTTGCTTGAACAAAGGCCCCTGACTAATAAAACGGCTCAAAGTTCAGGCACAGAAACCAATTGAGGCCTTTGTAAAATCCGCCATTGAACAAATGCAAGTCTCATCAAGTCAAGCCCATGCTGTCCGTGACGAATAAGGACGCGTACACAGCCCAGGCTGGTAGGAATGCGCACAGCCTGCCCGCAAGAAACTTCCATGTACAGTGGAGGGCAGTTATTCTGGGGGCAGCCCACTAAACCATCCAGTACTGCAATGGAAGTGAGTGCCTTGCTGTAGTGTAGGTAGGTACCTACGGAGGCTTCTCCCGCTCGTTCCATCTTGGCTTTAGTAGGCACTTGGTTAGCGGGCGGCTGGCAGCCCAGGGCAGGACAGCGGGCAGCAGCTTAGGTAGGTACCTCTAGGTTCCGTTCCATGATTATTCCTTCCCGTCTCCTCTCCTCCTTCCTCACCCCCCCCATTTTGTGACCCGTCCCCATATCGTCTGCTTCTCCAGGCCCAGTCAAAAAATCTTCCTTTTTTTGTACTTCTCTCCAATGAGGCCTGTATATTGATCGTATCTTCCTTTGTGCCCTCTTCCCCCTCCCCCGACATAGCCCTCTTATTGCATTTGCCTTCTTTTTCCGCCTTCTCTCTCACCCTACCTAGCCGCGGGCTCGGACGACGCACGCTGGACGACCTCTGTCCAATCCACCACAAATCGCCTTCTCGTCTGAGCAGCAAAATTGCTTTGCTTCACCGGGGTCGCCTCCGAGTCACCGCCCATCCCTCGAAATATTAGAGTCACGACCTGCTCTCGGCTCAGGCAGGCCTTGTCCCCTTTGCACGAGCATCCATTGTAATACCGGCGGATCCTGGATCTCTTCTTGTTCGCATCGCGCTCCTTAAATCCAGGCCCCCGTTTCTGTCGAATACGCTCGAAATACTTCCCGACGCTTCCACGTCATCAATCTCCCTCGTCCATCGCTCGAGTTCGTTCAAAAGCAGCTACTAGACTGTCTGTTCTGACCCGACGACTTCATTTTGGGGGTTGTCTTTCCTGTCGTTAGATACGACTCAGCGTGTTGATCTCCCGGTCAATCACTCAATCAATCCTCGCCGCGAATAAATAATCTACTATCCGGCCCGACACTTGCTTGTGTCACCGTCTCATGAGGTCGGCTAGATAATCGATAATGTCAACTTCTAGATCCGAACACTTGGCTCTTGGCTACGGCTCTCAGCCAGGCAGTCAACCTCGTTCTGGTTCTCCCTCCGCCAGCAACTCCCCCATCGACCCCCTGCCACCTTCTCGCTCTCCATTCGGCTTGCCTGGTGGTCTCAATCCTTCGAATAAGATGGCAGGCAACTCGCGATCCGGGGCTGGTTCTCCGTCGCACGAGATGCCTGGTTCTAGTCGCCTGTTCTCCAAGAGGTTTGTCTGCCCCCGAAAACGTGTTTTCTTGGTCGTCCCCACCCATGGGATAACTTCTTTCTCACTGTCTACCGACCCTCTATTTGACTGTATATGGCGCTGACGTGGACTTGTTTTACCATACAGAGCTCGCGAGATCCAGGCTCAAGAAGGTGTACCGGGCATGCCGGGAAGCCTTTGGGGCGGCCCTCCTACAAGCGGCAATTCCACGCCGCTTCGAGAGAACATCCCCGAGTCACCAACCGATGGTTTCCCAGACTTTGTTCAGCTTCCTACGCCGGACTCTATGCCCCAGACGAGACGCGCCCGCGCCGGTACGGTGCCCTCTCGGTTTTCTCCCGGGGGTGCGGGCAACGGCATTCCTGGTGTTCCCGGCCTAGCTGCCAAGACCAACAGGCCTACGCCCACGCAGAGTCCCTTCAAGTCACCATCCCCCAATCCCGATGCGCAGGAGAATCCTTCAAGCAGTTCGGCCCTGCTTTCTCGTCTGCGCGCCGGCTCCATGCCCCAGAGGAGCCAATTCGCCCCAATTCCCGGAACCAGCTCGCCCTTTGGCCCCTCAATCTTCAGCAGCTGGAATCCCGCTGGTGTCGGTCGCGAGCGAGCTTCAACTTTGGCCAGCATTGCCAGTGTTGGGTCCAACGGTCCTAGCTCTCCAGCTCAATCCCAGTTCTCTAAAGAAGGGGGTGGTGACTCAGACGTCCATATGAGGACCCTGGATTATCTCGGTCTTGCAGAGACCCCACAGCCTCCCCGGGCCCAGCTTGCCGCTCCTTATTTGGCCAACCTCGACTACACCAAGCAAGCAAGCCGATTCCGGTCCTATTCGGTCAACAACAAGGACAAATATGCCGACGACGAGGATGATTATGATACTGACATGCCCTTGGACCCTCAGTATGTCGCAGCACTTCAGGATCAGCTGGCCGCTACCAACGCCGCAATCCATAATCACAACCTTGCCGTCCAAGCTTTTGCCAACCAGGCTTCAGCCAACCGACCTCGAGCCCGCACCGCCGGTGTCCTGGATACTCCTGGAAGCCGACTCATGAGAACATACATGTCCGGAAACTCTAACATGGCCAACTCTATCACGCCTGCTGAGATTCGACTCCAGGACGACAAGGACTACGATGATCTTCCCCAGGCAGTGACCGGAATCAACCTTGGCAGATCCAACAGCCGCAATGCTGGCCTCCTCAGCGCTGACGAGCAGGGCCTCGAGGGTCCTACCAGTGCTCTCTGGCTGGGCAGCATTCCCACTTCCACCACTACCTCGACTTTGATCGAGATGTTCAAATCCCACGGCCCTATCCTGTCGGCTCGAGTGCTCACTCACAAGAACTGCGGTTTCGTCAACTTTGAGAGGGTCGAAAGTGCCATCTCTGCCAAGGCAAGCATGAACAGCAAGGAAATCTTCCCCGGTGCTGGCCCGATTCGTATCAACTTCGCCAAGCCACCCTCGGCTTCCAACACTCCTGGTCACGATGGCGTCTTTCCTTCTCCCAGCCCTGACCCGTTTGCTAAGGGACAGGATAGCGCTCAAGGTACCAATGCCACAACCCCAGCTGGAGAGACTGCCCCTGCCACAGCCACAAACGCGACTCCCAAAGCTCCCGCTCTTCGTGAGATGACGACGGATATTCTCGATATTGTCAAGCAATTCGGTGCTTCAGATGAAGATAGGTTCAGGATCTCTCGCAACCTCCAGTCGGCCATCCAGTACAACTCGTTCGTTGAGGAAATCCCTCCCATCCGTGAGCCTGCTCATACTCGAGTTCATGATGCACCAAAACTTCGAGATATCCGGAAGCGAATCGACAACCAGAGCCTGTCGCAGGCTGAGATCGAGAACATTGCTGTCGACATGCTCCCGGAGATTGCCGAACTCTCGTCCGACTATCTTGGTAACACTGTGGTACAGAAGCTGTTCGAGCACTGCTCTGACCAGCTTCGCGATGCCATGTTGTCCGAGATCGCACCTCACATGGCTGAGATTGGCGTGCACAAGAACGGCACGTGGGCAGCGCAAAAGATCATTGATGTCTGCAAGACCCCGGCTCAGATGACTTTGATTGTTGAACATATTCGCCCTTACACCATCCCTCTCTTCTTGGACCAGTACGGCAACTATGTTCTTCAAGGCTGTCTCAAGTTCGGCGCGCCTTACAATGATTTCATCTTCGAGACCATGCTTGGCCGTATGTGGGAGATTGCTCAAGGCCGCTACGGAGCTCGTGCCATGAGGGCGTGTCTGGAGAGTCACCATGCCACCAAAGATCAGCAGCGGATGCTTGCGGCGGCTATTGCCCTCCACAGCGTGCAGCTGGCCACCAACGCCAACGGTGCCCTTCTTCTGACCTGGTTCTTGGATACCTGCACATTCCCGCAGCGCCGCACAGTTCTTTCGCCGCAGCTGGTTCCCTACTTGGTTCACCTCTGCACCCATAAGGTTGCCTATCTCACTGTGCTTAAGGTCATCAACCAGAAGGCAGAGGCTGACGCGCGAGATGCGATCCTTCAAGCCTTGTTTTTCACGCCTAATGATCAGGTCCTAGAAGCCATTCTCAAGGATCACCAGTGTGGCGCTACCCTCATCTTCAAGGTGCTTACGACACCCTTCTTCGATGAGTCCATCCGCAACCAGGTTGTCGAGAACGTCAAGAATGTCCTTGTTAGAATCAAGGCCCAGCCTAACCAGGGTTACAAGCGTCTGATGGACGAAGTTGGTCTGTCGACTCGTAGCGCCGGTAACAACCGCGATGCAAGCACACACGCTGAGCAACGTCAACGACCATCTTCGAGGCAAGCAAATTCCAACGGCCACCCTAACTCGGCGCACTCCAACAAGCCTTTCTACAACCCAATGAACCAGCCAACTAACCCCCCTGGATTTGACATGCCTTATGGCGGTCAGAGAAACGATGCTCCCGATGGGGGCGTTTCTGCGTTCCCCCAGTTTAACCAGGGCATGATGTACAATGCACCTGGTGGCCCTATGCCTGGTAACTTGCAGCAGATGCAGTACCAGCAGATGATGAACCGAGGACCGCCACCGCCCATGAACTACAACTACCCTCCCATGCAAGCTGGCTATGGAGGCTTCGGCGGCCCCAACCCCTCGGTTGATCAATACCGCCAGCAAAACATGCCCAACGGAAGTCCGATTCAGCCCTCTGTCTCACAGATGCCTCAGATGCCCGCCGGCCAAACTCCCTTCGCCCCTCCGGGCTTCGGCATGGGAATGGGCAACTATGGCTATGGAAACATGGGAGGCATGCCCAATCCCAACATGGGTTACATGCAGCAGGAGCAGGGTAACCCTCGACGAGGCCGCGTAAGACAACCTCAGTCTCGCAACGGGCAACCAAGGAGAGGGGGCTAACCAACGGTTTTCAGAGATAAACAAATCGAGTGTGCTATAGTGCCGCCTGAAGCACCTCTTGGGGAGGTTTCCGCCATCGTAGACGGGCTCTTGTTAGGCTTTCTTGTCGCTTTTCAGACCTGCTCTGGCACGCGATGTCATTAGGAGTTGGGAGGGTGTTTTAGGGGGTTCTTATTTCGAATGCCGACATTGCAAAAACGACCGCTTTATCACGAGGCTCAGATGTGGACTGGGCTCACATACGCGACTTTGGATGCCTTGTCCTCTTGTTGCAACACCTGTCTTCCTTCTACTGCTTGCGGGGCTTACCTCAGGCTGGCCTTGAAAGTTTTGGCGCCGCCAACAAGAGATGAAGGAGGCAGGATTACTTCTACGATTGAACGAACCCGAAAACCCCTACCAAAGGATTAAAAACTTTCTAGCATTCTTGTTCAAGACGGCAGTTGGGGCTTTTTCTGTTGACGATTATGTAGAGTTAAATTCTTGAAGAAGGAGACAATGCTAGGCTTTGATGGGGGAGCATTTGGGCTTATGGATGATGCCAGTGATTACGGCGTGTAGACATCTGGTAGACTGGCTAAGCTGGCTAACCATGCCTCACGAAGGATTGTTGTATATTAAAACCAAAAGATTTTCAGGGGCTTGACGGCGTATCTGCGCCTTTGAGCTTTTCACGATTTAGCAATTGATGTTGTTCATGGAGTTAGTTTCACTTGACGGGAAGCGGAATGAGGATTGGTCAATGTATGATCAGGGACACTCAATGTAAAATGTGAATTTGCTTTACAAGCTGGAGACGGCATAGTTCAATCAGTCAAGAGTTATGTTGGAGGATTTGGACTCGAATTAAGAATCATATATCTTCTCTTCTCTGCCTTGGGTACTGAGTACTTATATCCGTCATGATGGTATCCACGTCTGTACCCCCTCCAGGTGGCCGATTTGGTCAACTTCTCTGTCCATCTGCCTGCTTCCTCCCGCTACTTTCAACTACTGGTACTAACTATGGTACAACAAAGAGTAATTAGTGCAGCGCATCTGGGGCTGCCTTGGTAGTCACCCTGGTGCCCACGCCCACTCCACTTGCTGCTACTGATTTCGCCCTCAGCTCGCGAAACAGGAGTTCATTTCGTGCATAATATAGTGAGACGCGAAAAGAGAAATAAAAAAACGAGTCGAGGGCGCAAATCGAATGGTCCTTGGGTTTGATGGGATTGGATGGGATGTGAGGATGGTGGCGATCGGGGAATAAGGGTGTCTGTCTGGTCGAGTATACCTAAGACGATGAGATGGCGAGTAACGGGGATGAATCGAGGGCGACAAGGAGCATCCCGATCGTCTCTATGACCATGGTTCATGCGTGATTCAAATCGCAGAAACCTCCAAGCTCGGATGATGCGTAGTCAAGAAGGTGATGGATGTGCTTTGTCATGTTTGCGTTGGGGCGCTCGCAGGCATGCAAAGTGAAGAAATCCGTACAGACTATTTTTTTTCTAAAAGGGGAAAAGAGTAAAAGGGGGTGGGCGCCATAATCAAATAAATGTACCAATTTTGCCGGGAATCGTTGGGGATCGTAATTACAAGGGCTCCGAGGTTAGGACTGCTCAATCGAGTTCCATGGAGCCTTCGGCGTGATCAATGGTGGAGGGAGGTGTAGGTTCCGTGACTGGAAGAGGCGCCGTAACCTTGTCGAGTGGCTCGGCGATGGCTGAGTCTTGGGGGGAAAGGATGTTGGGTATGACATCCTGGTCGAGCATGGCAGCGCTGACGCGGGCTGGCTCGCCAAGGAGATGACGGATACGGGCTCCCATTTCGTCCATCTGAGTAAGAAGAGCACGCAGGCTAAGCTTGTCGTTTTCTGTCAAATGACCGGTCGCAATGTTGCCGGCATCTGTCTTTGCCATGAGGGCCAACACGTTGGGATCAGCGGCATCCTGTTTGAATGATCGTCAGTATCCTATGTAACTAGCACGTGCGGGGAATTGCCACGACTCACCAAGAGGGCCGAGACCAGGTGGTCGACACCGTCTGACTTGCGCTCCTTGAGACTGGTCAAGGTCAAAGCCAGCTGCATTTCATCTACAGTTCGCTGCAACTTAGAGCCTGCAAGGGGATGGTTTGGGTCGTCTCCAGCTGTCGGAATATAAGACACCCATCGATATTCGTCTTGACGGGGGCCATAACCAGCTTCTTGACGACGTAGTCTAGAATAATTGTTAGCACGCAAGAAATGTCCGAGGCACAAATGTACTTACTGCTCGATAAAGTCGAGCACGATGCTCTTTGCTGGCAGCTTGTAGGCTCGTCCAAACGAGTCAGGATCTGGCCAGCCCGACTCATTGGCAGGCTCGGGTTCGTCACTCCAGTCCACCTCGATGTGCCCATTGTTCTTGATGCCGCGTGAAAGAGCTGGTACAATGGTCTGCGCACCTTTGATCTTGCGGAACCGGTGAGCTGGTGCCAGTGGACGGACCTCAGCCATGGTCTCGTCGGGGTGCAGAGGACACCGCCAGGTTTTGAGAACAGGCGGGACAGCGAGAGGAGGATCTAAGCAGTCGATATGCCAATAGAGCGGGCAGATGCTGCAAGGAATGATGGCTCGCACATCTGTGGCGGCCTTTTGACATCCGTGGCAGATAACTGCTTGTCCCTCATCGCGCTGCTTGAAAAAGTCTGGCAGTTCTTCGTAGCCATTCTTTCTCCTATCGTATCTGTCAGTATACTCGACTCCGTGGCCTGGCTACAAAGGCGTATCACTCACTTGGTCGTCTTGATAGTAGTAATTTCTTCATACTCGCCATCGGCACCAGCCTTTACACCTTCGAAGCGGGTCTGCAATTTCTTGGGGAGGCTAAAAGCACGAGGAATGCTCTTCTCGAGGTTGGTGAGGGCACCAGCAAAGACGCCCTTGTACGCGGGCATGCGCGAGGGATATCGCTTGTACAAGCACTCATGGCAGTACCACTCATCGGGGAGATGATCGGACGGTATCATGCCCACGCACTCAAAGTGGAATGACCGAGGGCATCCATCGCAGCAGACGACATCACCGGCTGCACCGCAGGCGGAGCAGTCTTCGTCATTGTCCGATACCTAGAGAGGGCCGAGTTAGTCAGTTGTTCATGCATGCTATGCTATGCTGGTGCTCGTGCGCTTCACGTTTCAAGACCTCCTGGGGGCTTGTTCTACTTCTGGGGGGGGCTGGCTCGGAAAAGCGGATCTTTGGGGGACCACCAGAAATTACCACGTCGGTGGGTGATCTTGGCCTGGCAAGACAAGGCACAAAATGCACAAAATTGGCCACCATCTGTTGAATCTCGTGACAAAAGTTGATGATGGTTCGCCCCCAAATAGAGGCCATTCTCGTCCAGGACACAAGTTGAACCTTTGGCAAGAGAAGAAAGAGTGTGAAAGGAGCAAACAAGCCACGTACCTGATCTTTGGCCACGCCATTAGTAGCAGGGGCATCGCCCAGTGGTCGAGGGACTCCAGCAGCAGTTCCTCCTCTCTTCTTCACGGGGCTAGATGTAAAAATATGGTTAGCGATATCTGTTTCAGATGTATTGTGGTGAAATGAGAAGAATAGGCATTCAACCGAGGGCTGTGGCTGTGGTAAAACGAGCCAAGAGGTGAAGACGTGGCCTCTGAGGCGTCGAGCCGTCTCCTCCCCCGGAAAAGCCGGCCAGAAAGAGGTTGAGATCATGACAATGGATCTTGGTGATAAAACCAATAAAGACGATACACGGGGTGCAACTTACGATGATTTGACACGAAGGCCAGTTCTCGGCTTCTTGGGAGGGCGTAGCGAGGGCGTCGCAGCCCGTGATCCCCCGGCCGAGCTGTCGTCACGCTGGAGAGACCACGGAACAGGAGACACGGCGGCGTCAATCTCATCATGAGGTCTCTTGCTCGCAGACCGTGTCGACCTTGTCGTCGCCGGGGCAGCGATGGACTGACGCGTCTTCCTCGTCTTCTTAGCGGGCGTTGTGAAGTGGTCGTCGTCGTCTCCCCCGCGGACAGAACTCTCATGGGCCGTGACGCTGTTGGCAAACTTTTGCGCATCGCGTCTCCGGTCCCAGAAGGAGTCGTCGTTATCGTCATGGCCAGCGTCATCGACCGGTGCAGCGGCCTTTGGTGTCTTTGATTTTGTAGGCAGGTTGGGAAATATTTGGGCAGCAGAAACCCTTCCTGGCATACTGGCGTCGGCACTCACGCTGATGGTCGCACTTGCGGGAGCATCAGTGTTGTTGTGGATGTGGATGTCTGAGTTGGGAAGGGTGAGGGTGGGAGCTGGAGATGATGATGGCTGCTTATTAGACTTGGTCTTGGACTTTGGCTTGGTCTTTGGCTTGGTCTTGGTACTGGTACTGGTCTTGGAGGCGAGTGATTTGCGGCGGGTGGTGATTGGCCGAGGTTTTGGCGCATCGCTGGAGTCGGCCCCGGGTCCAGGCGGCCCAGGGCGACCAGTGCCCCCTCGACGAACCGGGCTGGGGCTGTTCATGATGGCCTCAGGCGACGACAGGCTGAGGGCTGATGATAGGGATGAGTCGCTCGAGGCAGAGTCGCGCCTGTTTCGCTTGCGCGAGGGCGTTTGGGGCTGGTTATCTGAAGACATTTTCCGTGGTGTGTTGCGGGTGGAGTGAGTGCGGGTATGAGTATGAGCGTGAGCGTGAGCTTGAGCTTGAGCCTGAGTGTGAGTGTGAGAAGAAGAGTGAGAGCGAGAATGCGACGTCTTTGCCCTCTTTGCAGCTCGGGCTGGAGGATGATGATTGTTTTCCTTTCCATGTCTCTCTTTTTCTTCACTGTGGTCAACAAAGTGCTCCTCTTGGTCGTCTTCCAGCTCCATCACCTCCACCTCGTCCTCGCCCTCTTCCTCTTCTTCTTCGTCCTCCTCCTCATCCACCTGACGGTGATGCAGAAGTTTGCTGTACGGTGCCGCCTTTGGTTTGTGTGGAGTAAATCTGCTGTTGGTTGTCGGAGGGATAAAGTAATAGCAGCCTTGGTTGTCCTTTTTGCCCTCGCGCTTCTTCTTCTCCATCTGCTTGCAAAACTTTTGCATCGTAGCCTCATCGGCCGTTTGGTTGAAGACGTCCTCAATCATGGCCACAAACCGGGGATCGCCCGATTTTTCGTCGTAGAGGGTCCGTAGCGCCCACGCGGTCGGATACCGGTAGTGCTTGAGGGCCTCATCCACTGCAGCCTCGACGACCTTGTCGGTGAATTCTTTGTCTGCCGGTTCCACAGGCTCCGATGCGTGAATTGTCGCCTCTGCCTCCTCCTCGTCTCTGGCCTCCTTTGACACTTTTGCTGCTGCCTTGACCTCTACCTCTGATTCTTTGCGCTCCTTGGGCTCCTTGGCCGCTGGTTTAGTCACAATAGAGCTCCTGCGGCCGCCGGCTGAGGAGCGCCGTGCCCGTCTCCCCAGGGATGCACGACCCGACTGGCGTCGCTTTGGGCGATTCGGGTCGTAATCTTCGTCGTCCTCGTCGTCGGCCGCTGCTGCTGCGTCTTTGAGCACGATAGATACCCTCCGTGGCGGTGTAGGGGGCAGGGCGACCGGAGGAGGGGAAGATGTTTCCGCTGTCGCCGCGGTCACAACACCAACCTCCGCATCCACATCCGCGTCCGCGTCGCCTTCCACGTCAACATCCACCACCGGGTCGCTTGAGATAACCTGCGCCGTAGACTTGGCAGCACTTGCCCCTGACGGCCTCAGTATAATCCTTTTCACGCCGGAGCTGGTCTCTGGGCCCGTCTTCTTGGGCTTGGGCAGACTCCCCAGGGGCGCCATATTTTCGACAACGCCATATCGCATCAGCCCATCATCCTCGAAGCTCGCCTTGCTCTGCACGGTAGGTTCCAGCCAGCGCTGCATGAAAGCTCTTGAACCTTCGGTAGCCCCCTTTGACGCGTCTAAAACTCCGCTCCATTTGCTGTTGTTTGATTGCGCGGGACTGGAATAGCGGGATCGTGAAGCGCGGGTGTTTGACGAGATCATTGTGCCGTGCCTTGCCTTGCCTGTCCTGGGCTCGCACCTCTCTAGGCCTACTTAAGGGATGTGGTTAGCAGGAATGTCGAGGATGCGCATCTGCAATGAAAGAAAAAAAAAGAAATAGACATAAAAAAGAAACTTACTTTTGTCTTGGACAGCAGCATGAATTACTGCTGTATTATCGCGTCTTTCAAGGTCGTGGGACGCGGATTGTCTTGTCGACGGGAAGAGTTGAGTGGATGCTTGTGCTTTTGCTTTGCTTTGCTTTGCTTTGCTTTGCTTTGACTTGACTTGAACTTGAGACTTGCTCTGCCTCGCCTCGAAAAGACTGACCCAGTGCCAGTCAATGCATGCATCGGACCTGGCGGCGCGGGTCGGACAAGGGGGGGCGGAGCAAAAGAGTGCCACCCAGAGCAGAGCAACCCAACTATTAACAGATAGGAGTGATAGGGCGAGCTTTCTTTTTCCTTGGGCTGTCTTTTTCCTTCCTTGCTAATTCGGCAAGTTCAGGCAGTAACAGCAGCACTCATCAATTACTAACATAGGTAGCCCCGTGGTGAAGACTTCCACCAGGTGGTTCACAGGGTGGACTACTACTACAGTAGGTACCTTACCTAGTAGCACTGAAGCTCGAGCACCCTACCTCCCTCCCTGGCTCACTCATTTTGCAGTCCTATATTCACCCACCCACCCGCTCTCTTCTCCTTTTTAACCTTTCATTCTTGCTTCTCAGTTGATCAAACCCTCCTTGAAAGTGGCCCCAATACCACTTGGAAGGCAGTCCATGTGTAAAGGCTTCTTCCATGAATGAAAGAATCCATCCCCTGAGATAAGTCCCATCTTCACAAACAATGCTACAATACAAGACATCCCATCCCACTCATCAGGCTCTCTCTCCAATCTCTTGATACTGCAGCAGAGCTCTAGTTACAGCTCAGAGCTCCTCAGTAGTACCTACACCCCGTAGCGCACAGCAGTAGCTCATCCATGGCTGGAAAGCTCCAGTCGTCAAGTTGCCTACCTACCAACGTCTCCGGTAAATCATCTCCAGGTTGCCAGTTCAACACAGTACATACCTATAGCACTCGACGGCTCAACACTTACCCCTCCTCTGCCTAAGCTACCTAGGCAGTCACATCATCAAGTTGTTGATGACTGTCCCATTTGTCACAAATCATGTCCATTCAGGGGGGGGGGGGGGGGGTCTGCCCCAGGGCGGGGCATCCAAAAA
>JABFFF010000303.1:0-53498 GCA_013623665.1 Fusarium sublunatum | reverse complement strand
GCAGGCACAATACCCTTACAGGCTATTTCTTATTTACCCCTGGTGCCTACCTATGCTCATAGACCAGCCATGTTATTGCCCAACCAGTCATTATATCCTAAAGCACCACAACGCCGAGTCGTTACCAAACAAGAAAAACAGAACATCTCAAAGTATCAAAACGCAGTACCAAGCATAAACTGGTCAATAGCTTCAGGGCCCATTTGCCTATTGACGGTTAGAATCGAGAACATATACAACACCATCCATTATTTACTCACGCAGTCATCATGAGTTTCGTAAACTCGTCTATGTCTTCTGGTCTCGCATGCATCCATACGTTCTTGAAATCCATGTTGCACACGGAATACTGCGGCTTGGTCTGCCACGCGCGGAAGAATGACACGGACGAGTCGGCCTCCCATAGGTATCGCGACGATGTGAACTTGAAGTGTGAAGATTCCATAACATCGCAGGGTGCTAAGGGCGTGTTAGAGAAATAATCAACAATGGTCTGGACAAGGACATACGCTCGATGGACTTTAGTACGCATGTCATGCACACAAGAGCCAACGACATGACAGTAGTTCGACGAATGCTCTCAGCAAGCAGCCAAGCCTAGGTCAAGAGTCAGTCCCAACTCATCCCACACAACTAAATACACTCATAACTCACCTCCCAGCTTGCCGGTGGCGGAGGCTTCGTCATGGCAGCAGCCGGATCATGTCCCCTTGTAAGCTCCTCTTCGACCTCCTTGAGAGCAGTCGTCCACGCCATAAACTGAGACATCTCGCGTTCACTCGCAGCCCTCAGCGATAAGTCGCCGTCAAACATGCGCATCGAGTCGAGCACCACCATGGCCTGCACACGCGCCAGCTTCTCGGCCGGCGTTGACGCCCGCTCACCCTCGCGGTGCACCTCCCGCGCCGTGTCGGCGATGAGCTTGTACACCCAGCCCCTATTATCGGACGTCCGCGCCGAGTATGCCGACGCCGCTGAAAACGCCGCCAGCATCGTCCGCGGGAGATTGGAACCATACAGGCGCGGGTGGATGAACGGCAGCCGGCGCGTCCGCGCAAACTCACGGTACATGTTGGTGAGCACGTCGACTGTGTAGCCTACCCGCGTCCGGGGGTCGTATACGTCCATAGGGTTGAAGTCGCTCATGCAGGTCGCTATCTGTTCAAGGCTGGCTGTGTCGCGAAGGACGAGTGGTGATGGCGGAGCTGGCACCGGCGCTATGTCGAGCTTGCTATTGATGCTGCCATAGTCGCCCATGTTCCATAACTCAGAGCCGACAGACGTATCGTTGGCCATTAGGTGGTCGATGATGGAGAAGTCGAGAGGAGAGTCAAGCTCTATCGTCGATGTGGTCCTGCCTAGGCTATCTGGTGTAGCGTTGCTGACACTAGACTCTGTTGCTCCCAGGCTGCTGATATCAAAGCCCATGTCAAAGTCGGGCACCTCGTTCAATGTGCTAGTGGCACAAAGTTCAGCACCTATATCGTCGTCGTGGAAGCTGGCTCCTGGTGGTAACCTCTGATAAACGCAGTCAAGCCCCTTTGCCGCACAGCGAGTGCACCGTGGCGTCCTCTTATCGCACTTGCGCTTCCCTCTCACGCATGCGTTGCAGCTCTTCTGTCTCGAAGCAGCAGCCTTTTCCATCTTGCGCGCCGCGAGAGGGCTGAGTGAATCCATGATATATAATGATTGAGAATGTGGTAACAGGAATGGTGGATGGTTGTGAGATGAGTGAGAAAATGCGGAGGAGCCCAACGGACTTTTACAACGTGGCAGGACAAGAAACCTCGACTGTCATGCTATGGAAAGATTGGCACCAAGCAAAAGGCCCCTATCATCAATGATAAGCCTCCCATCAGCGGACTTTGCTATGGTGTAAGCCGCCCCCGTACAAGGTGTCGTCGGGTCGTTTCAAATGCCGAATCGGGGACTTTTCTCTAGGCGGGGACCCACAAACTCCGCAAACTCCGCTCCGCCACGCCTATAACCCGTCCCGAATCCAACTCAACCGTGCTTTCATCCCGTATCGAATACTACTTAGGTACCGACCTGACTATAATTAGTGGCAGGCCAATTGTGACTCGTCGCATGTTTACAATGTCCACTTTGATCTTATCAGATTACCTTGTTTCATCTGTACATACACATATTATGCTGTACTTATAGCTCCTTGATCAACACAACATCTAGTTTCAAATCCAGCATTATCTGCCTCTTCAACACATAAGCATGTTGAACTTGAACGCGAGGATCCATGTAAACATGTCTTTATTCCCACCCTTAGCTATCAGGTATCCCGTCCAGAGACATAGACACAAACGCTAACACAGACAACACCAATCCGTCAGCAAAGCCATCTCTGCAACTTGGTCTTCAGTACAGTTCCCTCACTCAAAGCCCACCTTGCCTTCTTTCAAATGGGTATATACACCTCGCAACACCCTCACGCCAACCTCGCATGCCCCTTTTCATCTTTCCGAACCTGTAACCTGAGTATCCCTTCCGCCTTGCCCGGTTGCACCTATATCATACCATATCATACCATTAAGTACCCTCCATGTCCCAAACCGATAATAACTCCTCTGCAGCCGAGGTGGCTTATGTAAAATTAGGACCAGACATTTCAAAAGAGAAAATCGACAAAAGAAGAAAAGTGTCAGTCTACGGTCCGTTTGCCGTACTGTTACACTAAACGGCGGCCTTGCCGACGAGAAGACAAAGAAGATGAAAGCAAAGAAATCTAATGCCACGGTGAGTTCGTGCTTCCAGACATTGCTGGTACTACGACAGTGGTAGCCACCGAGTCTAGCGCTATATTCTTGTTGTGATTGCGGGGCTATGTGTCGCCCATTTGTCATAACTTTTTGCCGGCGTTCATTCGTAAAGCGAGGTCCAACAAAGTAAATGGCAGGGATGCCAAGAACCGAGAGATTTCATACACTCGGCCACTCAACTCAATATCTATCTTGTCGATATCCGTTGGTGCGGGGGGCCTCATACTGAACACCAGTCATGGAATCGGGTCCGTTGGAAATACTATTGTTGAGCGATCGGATAGGTGGCAGCTCCGGCCGCGTTGAGTTGGCATAGGGGTCAGGTTGATAAGATCCGGTCTGAGGTGGGTTTGCGGCCCCCGAAGACGTCGCATGTGGAGAGGAAGAGTTGAGCTCTCCGCGGAGCTGAACACCTTCCATCCGCAGACCCTGGATCTCTCGGCGAAGCATCTCATTTTCGGCTGCAGCAGTGTTATAGTGGGACTGAAGCAGTCGAATGTGCTCGTGCTGTTTCTGATGTTCGGCAATGGCTGTCAATCTTTGTTAGCTAACGTATCCCTTTCACATTACTCTCTCTCCTGGCCGGCTTACCCTTGGTCAGAATTTCCCACTTGGAAGCTTTGGAGCCTCGTTCCTGCGGCATAAGATCCCTTAGCTGATCAAAAAGCTCTTTCATCTCTGTTCTCCTTTTACGTTCAGCAAGTTTGTGGCTGACTCTCAATTCTGGGGTCCTGCTATAGGGTTGGGAGCCCGTGGCGCCATTTCCTTCCTCGGCTTGAAGATCGCTCAACTGCTTGTGCTGCATGGAGTGGTGGTGAACAGGTGGGAAGTCGGAAGCATTGGACATGCGTGAATACTCGCTTTCGTTCAGTCTCAGCTGGCCAGGCGGTAGGCGCGACTCAGTCGTGAATTGACTGCTCGCGACCGATTCGGTGATACTGCTGCGCCTTGAATCAGCATATGTGGTAGCGCCACTAACTCGCTGGATCTCCTCCTCAGGAAAAGCCCAAGCTTGGCCTTTGGTGGGCTCTGCCGCTCGGGCAATATGCCCTGTCGCAGGCCCAGTAATGGCGGGCGCGGTTTTGACCGTCTTGGCCTCAGGATTTCGCTCCGCGCTGGGCTGATAGCCGTTGGAAATACGGTGAACGGAGAGGTGATGCGGATTCCGTTGGTTATGAAGAGTGTTTTGAATCGAGGTGGTTGAGGGGTTGTTGGATGTATAAGGTGAGTTGCTGCTGTTGAGTCGCATATCACTGAAAACCTGGTTCATGCGACTGTCGACGCTTTCTCTTCTTAGCCCAGCCATACCGGGCGCCAGAGTGTCGCCCATCGCAGGGCTGGGGCCATTGGATTCAATCGAGGTTGGTCGGTCGCGACGAGGATCGAGGCTACCCGGCGTGCTGGGTGATACCATTGCAGCAACACTCATGTTGGTTGTTGAAGGCGATACGATACCGTGAGGCACCATGTTGGAAGCAATGGGGGAGGGGGTCTTGTCGTGAGATGAGGATTGATAGCCCGAGCCGCTTGGGCTCAAGCCGTTGACATTAAAGGAGGCAGCAGATGTGTCTGTATAGACTAAGTTAGCCACAAATCCGAGCCATTGGTAGAGCAATAATGAGCAGCGTACGCTTACTGGAGGCGTCTGCGTTAGAATAGAAGCCCGAGTCTCGCATATGCGGTGGGCCGTTGGGGTTGGAAGCTGGTGCGTGGTCGCTGTTGAGAATGCTAGTAAGTCCAGCCGATTTGGGAGGGGGTGGACGCTGCTGATTATGGACGTCCATGTCTGTTTGGTGATCGGATCGATATCAACGGCTGGGACAATGCGTGGTGCAAGTCGTGTACACGACAAGGTTGATGTAGTCACCAATGAGCAGCGGCAGTCCCGTGGACGAGAGTCGGATGGCTGACGAGGGCGAGTCGCTGGGCTCAGGTAAGGCCGAGGCAGTAGGAACAACGTAAGAGGTAGGAAGCGGGAGGTGGGAGGCGGGAGGCGGCGGTACAACAAGACGAGTGTCGATAATTGCGACTTCAAGTCGGCGAGACAAACGCGACAATGCGAAGTAAGTTTGAGTAATGGCGGGCGTGTCAGAGCCCTACGGGAGGGTTGAGAGGGGGATGGTGACAGCAGCCGGCAACACGATGCGTGGGTAGGGGAATAAAGTCAAAGTCAAGATAAAACTTGTGAAGGAGAGAAATGGGAATTGGAATTGGAGAGAGAAAAGTATGAGGCAGGCCCTGCTGGTGAAGGTGACCTACGGACGGGGATGAGCAGGGAATGGAAGGGAAGATCAAGGTACCTCGACTAAGTACAGTACAATAGGTACAGACAACCGGCGCTGCAAGGCAGGCGAGAGAAGGAAAGACTGGAAGGGGTCTTGCAGTGATGTACTTGGGTACTCGCAGCTAAAAACGAAAGGAAAAGATGGGGGGGGGGGACATTGAATACTACCTAGTAGTAGGCAGGTTGGGTTGGAGGGATATCAAACACTTGTCTGCAAGCCTCATTTCCCATAATAAAAGTGGTAGCCTTGATGTCTCGGACACCTCTAACAGCATCGCAGCACGCTGAGGTGGTCCCCTGTGTAGGTACCTAGATACTTACTAGTAGGTGCAAACCCCAAGTAGGGGATGGACGGGACTTCTTAGGCGGGTCTAGATAGGTAATGGGACAGGCAAGCGGCCGGCTATGGTCTGGGTACAGGGCTCTTCAATAGGCTTTGTGTCCCCCGCCTCCAGCTGCTTCAGCAGACCTGCCTCGCTAGGTAAGGTATCTCATCCGGATACTGTACATATTATCTCATCCCTGTCTTCGTCCAGACCGAGAAGTACAGTACTTGTGGAAGCAGAGCCTGTGCCGTGCCCGGGGACACGGTCCCTGAGGTACTGTGTGACCGATTCGACAAGCGTGGGCAAAGCGGCCGGATACCCAAGCCAAGTATCCTCTACTTACAGTGCTTGTAGCCCCCACCATAACATCGATCCATGTGTCCAGATGCTGCGTACAGTACCTCCGACACACAGCCGCTATATACCCATGCTGGGGAGTGCTGAGAAGGCTTGGTAGGGGTGCTTGTTAGGCGCCTTCGAAGCGACGGCGTCAAAAGCCACCCCTGGGTTCCCTTCTTCATTCCCCTCTAGGTCCCCCGAAAACCTTGTTCTGTCATCGGCCGAAGGATGTGGAGGAGGTGCGGAGAGCTTGGGGATAGAGTACTGTCGTGGTGCAATTTGGCTCTGCGAATCCCTTTGAGGTCCTTGAGGTCGAGCAACTCCACGAGTAGTATGTAGAAACGACGCCGGGCAGGTGGCTGTTCCCCTTCGCTCGACAGGCATGCAACTGTTCTGTATTAAGAACAAGTGCTAGTGTGCTACGTCTGGACCCGCTGAGCCGAGTACTTTTGATGATGTTTGTACAATTGATGCAGCCAGCCTACCAGCCCGCACGACTCTGACTTGTTCATAGGCAATCCTAGGCCTTGGAACCAATTTGAGCACTTCCCGCGTGTGTTGGGAAAGCGTAATTTGGACTTGCATTGATCTCAAGGTCTGTGGTCATTAATCCGCAAAATAGGTAACACAGCAATCTGGCTGTCTTATAGTCTAGCTAGTTAAGGCAATACTGGCGCAATACGTGTCGATTACGCGGGAGGCGGGATATGATCACCCACATGCCAGCAGTTGTTGACTGCCGCCAGAGACTCGGAACTGCACTGTAGCCTCTGTAGGGAAGAACGTTCATGATACCGACCACATCCGTGACAGGGATTCATTCCATGAAAGGCGCCTAGGCATCCTTGGAAGGATCGGTCAACGAAAGCGAGAGGACTTTGGCGGATCCGAAGGGGACAAACACAACTGAAAACTCTTCAAAAGTCCTGTACCTTGTAAGAACTCCAAGAGGTTGAGGTTGAGGTTGTGGTTGAAACAAGATGAGATCCTAGATGCATGTAGAGACCGAATGGTACGTGCCTGTGCACCGTTCGTCTCCAGTCTGAATCTCTTGGAAACCAGTTGCGGATGATTTCCCGGGGTGTCCCATGCGATGCTGTGAGGCTCGTCAGCCCAGAGCAATGTTCGGGACTGGCAACCTTGTGAACGTGTGGCTTGCACCAAGCCGGGACACCTCGTGCGCCGTCCATTAGCGCCTCCATTTACCCCATCAGAGGACGGGTGGGCATGTTAGCATGGTGCATGGTTCTCGAGGCCCTTGTCTGCTGCCCAGCAGGTCCAGGACCCCATGTCCTTTAGCTCGAGCCGGACTGGCTCATACCCATGTGAAAGCCCCTCCATCTTGTTCTTGCCCCCAAAGTTTAACCCCCCCATATTGTTTGATGAGCAAGGAGTGGAGGGCCAAGCACCCCAGCACCACATGCGCGATCTTCCGCAGCCACGTGAGGACCATCTCCTAAGAGGTGATTGCGTCGCAGATCGATTGGTCCACCAACCACTTGCTGTGCAGTACCCAGGTACTCAAGGGATGTACAGTACTTTTGGCTTCGCTAATCCAGATGGCTGTCGCGACCTAATGTGCAGCGGTATAGGTACGCATGAGAGTTGGGGCGATGCCATGTGGCAGTTGAAAATACGTAGGTACCCGATCGTAGATCCAGGCCTGTAAAGGGATCTGGTGTCGCGAGCGGCTTGTTGAATGTCATGCCTGCATAGATCGTTGTCAGTGAAATCATGCTGCTGTGCTAACGCTACCAGCTTGAAACAATCGGGCAAAATAGTGTAGGCTCAAAACATCGTCAATCTTGTACTATTTCTGTTTGGCAACGCTTGCAGAGCCTGCGTCGCTCGCCGACACGTGCGTGGAGGGTGGTTACCTACTACCTAAGGTAGGGTAAGGAAGAAGAACGGCGCACGCAAGAGATCTAACCGCCCTGGTGACCCGTTCGATTTAGGGCGTTCATCTCTTGGACTAGCGGGGCCAGCTTGGCCATTTGGCAAGGATGTGCCTCGACCGACACCGACGCAGCATAATGGTACTTGATGAAGCAAATAACGCGATGATACCTACTAGGTACAAGAAAGAGAGAATTGGAAAAAAAAAAAAATACAACGGCAATGCTCTCAAGCGGAGGCACTTGATGCGCCTTCCATACCCAGGATAAGGTAGGAAATTAGGTACCTCTAATCTTAGTCCCCAGTAAGGCAGGTACCTTAGATGTACCGTATGGAAGGTACTACCTAGGCCAAGGAGAAGAAAGAAAGGTAAGTACCTACCTATGGTAGTTGCGGCTTCCGTTGACAGACGCTAACCTTAATAGCACGTTGCCATCTTAATCTCCCTCGTCACCCTCACATATTCCATTCTGCCTTATCTGCCTACCTACATAAAAAGCTCCGGCTTGGAGAGATCCATCGATTTCACACTGAAACATTTGGCTGTCTGCTCGATTGACTTTCCGTGCACTAATGCTTCAGCTCATGCACCTTGCCGCTTCAGACTCGGGCTGATTTAGGTCCCGACCAAAGGTGTGTGCGAGAAACACTGCTTTTTGTATTATTTGCATTATGCGACAAACAACAAATCTCCTGGGCCCCTTGATCTCCTTGACGCAGCATATCGTGCATGAATTACTTGGACTAGATGCAAAGCCAATGGCCGATCTGGTTTGATATGCCACGCGAGCATCTCGAGACAGGATGTAACAAACTTAGGCGCCCCTCGGTACATCAATGCAATCACACGCCACGCAAGGACAAGACAAACACGCTCCGTTCATTACAGCAACTACCATAGATTCACAGTTGCCTTTACCGACCCCTATGTCCGTCTTGGCTTGTCCCTTTAGGGATTTCTCCTGGGGATCATTATCATGCCGGCCTTGACTAGTGGTCAATTGTCAATTATTGCTCCCGCGGTGCTTCCAACCAGCCCGTAGCTACTTTGCGGACCAACCTTCTTGTCTGGCCATATATTCCTTGACCTATCGCATACTCGAACGACCGTTGGAGAGAGTCTCCACGCGTGCGCGTTGTGCTAACGCCAACACAGGCGTTAGCACTTGCTCGTCTCTCACTTGGAACCTTTGACGGAAGAAGTTGCTACATAGGACAGCAACTTATCATGACAGCCTTTGGGTTTCCTGAGTCAGCACGTCTGTCATTCCCATCCCGTTGCCTTGGCCTTGGCTCGCTTCTCGCTACGGAACGGGGTACAAGGCTGCCAGATTATCGTCCAATTTGAGATTTTGCTGCGGTTGTCCCTGATTGTCTCACAGCTCTCGTCTTAGGCTGTTGACCGACAAGTTTCACACTATTGATGCTGACAACCTCATCTAGGTATGCTCGGATTATCTTTGTGTCATTGGATAAGCTAACAAAACTTGGCAGTTGCCTCGGCTTCACAAGACCCTCGGTCGTCCTAGGTCTTTCCTTGTTCCTCTAGCCTAGTCCAAATCTTCTGCGAATAATACTTGCAGTTTATGGGCTACAGATTTCTGTATAGTATTATTTCAAGTACGGTATTGGCCAAGTCAGACGAACGCCCTTGCCGAGCGAGGCAAGACGTAGTTGATATCTGGGATACAAATACTTACAGCATCGCTCGCTCAACGTACCTGCATATTCAGCAGACCTGAAACCAGTGTCTAGTCTACGGCAATGTATGATCGACATCGATTTGGGTGTTCATTCGTTCGACCTCTCAAAGTCAAGGCCCACTGCGATTCGACGGTCGGCTTGGCAGGGCAAACCATTCGAATTGGTATAGTTGCTTTATCAAACATATATGTTACTGTCCATTCTACGCAAAAGTGGTTATCTTAAAATTCCAGCCAAGTCTGTCCAACCATTAGCTCAGGTTGATATAACTGTCACAGTGAGTATGCCTTGTGCTTTGATCTCTCGATAGCGTCTTCTTCGGCCTATATACAACAATATCACTAGCCATATATATGATTGTGGTAACGACGCTTTCTCTTTTGCACCCATTTCTGTACTC
Organism: Fusarium sublunatum; assembly: GCA_013623665.1. Lineage (NCBI taxonomy): Eukaryota > Fungi > Ascomycota > Sordariomycetes > Hypocreales > Nectriaceae > Fusarium > Fusarium sublunatum. The sequence goes on along the minus strand of JABFFF010000303.1, from coordinate 43,775 downwards.
GATTCGGCGCTGTCGCAAGCAAGTGTTGTTGGCATTGACTACCACGACAGAAGCCGGTATGGTAGATGCGATGTCCGTCATACCATAATACATTTGACTTGGCGGGTCATCACGCAAAATCGCTTGTTGCTGGCTACACGCTGCGTCAACAAACGAAGGCCAATAGATCCAGAAACCATGTTTATCGCCATTATGTTGATCTTACCATCTCTATTTCTTTACCACAACTCTCCGGGCCATGCGATCAGGTTGGCCCCATGTGCTGACATGGCGGCAGATGTCAATCAAGTCACCATCTCGCTATCACCGAGACTGGGGAAGAGTCGGGAACAAATTAATTGGTCCGAGACTAGAAATACTGAGTGTGTTCAGCTCTATTCAGTCTAGGGTGACACAACTGCCACAGAGGCACAGAAGTACCTCGACCTTCAGTTGAGGGAGTGGGTTCTGTCAGTTCATCCTCATCCACAGCGGGGAGTCGGCTTTCCAAGACATGAACTCTCTTTTTGTTACATAAAGCGATACCCATGTTGGCATTCATCTCATTCGATCTCAGTTAACTGTGGGTGCACGGTTGACTGCAGTAGCCCTTTTGACCCAGATCTTTGGTAAAGCCTAGCGGGACCGCGCGGACGAGGAGGCTCTTAATCCAAAGTATCGGATAAGCTAGCATAGTGCAGTCTATTGGGGATCGGAATCAACACCTCGATGGAACAGATAATGTACAGCAGTATTCCCTTGGATGGCCGCCATATACAGCAGCCGACGACTTTCGGCCTGCTAAACAACGACATGAAGTGGCATTTTCAACTGATGCACTTCCTCCAAAACATGGTACGGAACGAGGGTAGCTCCAGTCTCAGATGGGCCACGCTCTCGTATCAATATCTTGTTTCACGGTGGACTGAGTTTAACTTACACAAGCCGCCAAGGCACAAGTCGACTGTTGACCCTTACAATAGGTCCATGAAAACCTGCATCCTTTTTAGCACACGGGCAGGTAAAACAAGAAGAAATTGACTCTCGTCCATTTGAGACCATGATACAGCGAGCAACTGCGTTTGCTGGCCGTTACAGTACTAGACACCAGCGATACTAAAGGAACAATGCCACGTTGACGATGTCGATCACTTAATGAGAGACGCGAAAGCATCATCATGCGACAACCTTTCGTGGCGACTATGCCTCGCTATCAGCGCATGGCAACGCGGCAGGATAACTCACAGTACTGTGAACAAGGTCATACCCCAGACTTGCTCGCAGTTCACCAGCATTGTCACTTATGTGCCGATCAAGCGCTTGGATCGAGCCCCTCGAGCCAAAAGCCACTAATTCAACGCCCTCCTTCTCCACTAACATGCCTCCAAGAGCCACATGTTTCCCACCCACCTTTACATGCCCAAAGAGTCGTCTGAGAGAGCGCCAAGCTTGGTTAGCTACAGTACTCAGCTGGCCAGGGTCCTTGTGGCGGCCAGAGTTGCTCTTCCAAGATATACAGCAATGCCCTATCCTTTTGTCTATGTACTTGCCAGGCTTGGCTCTTGAAGCACGCAGCCATCGCCTGCCCAGGCCCGTATCAGGAGTCAGATCATCCATTCAACAGCTTCTTCTGACATTACCCAAAGCTCTGTGTGGCATCGGTCTAGGCAGGGAGGATTGAGGCTTTCTCTCTATGCAGGATCTGACTGACCAACAGACGTCATGATACCCTCCATCAACTGGCAATGCCGTGTTGGTGGATAATTATGTACAGTAAAACGTCCGCTTATAACCAACAGAAACCTGATTTTGAAAAAGGTAACTCGTGCTGCACCTCGGGGGCATCATCACCTCGTCCCTTGCTCAACCCAATCAAGTCAGTCGAGTGCCTGAGACGATAATGTCACCGCCTTGTCTCGTTCATTCTACTCAGCTGTCTCACTCTTTTTGCTTTTTCCCAACTGCTATCCAGCCAGTTATTGCTTCGCTCACTTCTCAACTTGTCTTCCCCTTGCGTATGTCAGCCCCATCTCCCCACCTCGGAGTGGCCTCGAGGCTGCAGGCCTAACATACATTAATCTATACGGGTATTCTTTCTCCGTGAGACCGCCGCTGCACTAGTTGTTGCGAGTAGCGGGCAGTAGTGGACCAAGTCTCTCTTTTTCTGTCGAGACATGCGTCTTCTATGAACGGTGCATCTCACAGGTCACAGACGGGCCCAGAGCTACCTGGTCGTCAACGATCTGGAAATGCGCGAGGATCGTCTTTGAGCGGGAACCTCCTCGTCCTCCTCCATAATTAGTGATTACCCGCTGCTGCGGCTGGCGGCAACGAGTATATGAGTGTGTGGAGATGAGAGTTTGATGGGAATAGCGAGGGAATGGCACAGTGGCCTATGCCGATAACTACACGGGATGATCGCTATTATTATGCCTGCGTATAGTACAACCACCACAGGCTGACTCGTGATGTACGGACGTTGCGGCTGAGATTTGTAATTCTCCCGGCTCACGTCTAAACTACATAGAACATCCAGCAGTTCCTGGATAACATTAACCATCGACTAGTTATCATGCAACGGTCTAGCCCTGGCAAGGCTTGAACAGTTGCGAGTCATAGCAGTATATGCTAAACAGCTCAGTTGACTCGCCATCCAGATAGGCGCCTACAAGCCAAGAACCGGTTTGCTTTTTGTCATTAGCTAGGCCACAAAGAACAGAACAATACATACTAACACTAGCGAGAGCACAGTACCTAGTCTAGATCCAGGGCTTCGATCCGCCCTTTCCGAGTTGCCTGAATGACGGCGAGGAACGCGATTCCTACAGTAGTATCATGCTTGTTCTAGGACCAACACCAAGAAAAGCCTGCTCCTAGGGATTTGCGTACTAGCTGCTGCGCTACGATGGACTATGTTTTTGTCTGTCAAGTCGGTCTAGAATCATGAGGCAAGGATTCCTTATACGACTATGTATCACACTCGATGCCCAGACTTGTGTACGGGCAGAGCTAGGGTCTAGAAGTGACAGCCGCTGGGACCAGCCAAGACAGGCCCTAGTCCTCAACTCGAGTCAGGACTTTACGAAACAATGCATGTCGTTTACAGTATCTGTTGTAAATGAGAGCAGACGCAGTCGTCCAGAACAGGATGTCGTTGCTCCAGAGACAACAAGTCTCTGTCATGTGTAATATTCGTCAAGGACCGACAAGACTATGTATGTCTCTCATATGTCACATCTCAGCCGTAACAGTTACAGATACCCCATCAGAATACAACCCTTTGCTTGATCCCTCGTGTCCTGCCATTTCCCATGACGCAGACCGCTTATTATGCAAATCATTTTCATTTCAGTTCATCCGAAAAAACAAAAACAAAAAAAAAAATGCAGCCCTAAAACTCAAACTCTGGCCTGAACACGTCCGGATCTACACCTGCAACGGTCTTCTCTGCCAGGTCCCGCCGACCCATCTGCGTAAAGACACGCCGAAGGGTATCGTAGAGGGTGCTGCTCCGGTTCTGTGCCGACATGCGGTCGAGTGTCTCGTCGACGTTGCTGGCGTTGTCGCCCAGGATCTCGTACGCTTTGCTCCGGCCAGACTTCTCGATGGCCTTGTGCATCTCCAGGGCGGCCAGAAAATGACAGGCCGCCTCGTGGTGACAGTGGATGTTAATGCAACTGACGCCTAGGTTGTAGCGGGCGCGCACAAAGTTGGGAGCCATGGCGAGGGCCTCCTGGTATGCCGCGATAGCTTCCTCGGAGCGGCCGCTGTTTGCGAGGGTTGCGCCGAGACGGTTCCAGAGGAGATGCAGCTGCTCTTGCTGGTTCGAGGTTCCCACCTCGGATGAGTGAAGGGCTGACTGGAAGCAATCGACTGCCTTGTTATAGTCTTCTGCACCGTAGAAGAGAACGCCCAGACCGACTTGCACATCAGGATCCATGTGCTCGCCGTCGGGGCTCAGCTGGGCCGCCTTGATGAAGAGATTCGTCACCTTGTCATGGAGCTGCTGGCGATCTGTGAAACCCATCTCGGCAGGAGGGTGCAGGTCCTTGGGGTTGAGGATATTGGGATACTTAACTGACAACCACCGCTCGAGGGTTCGATATGCTGTGCTGTCGTAGCCCTCGTTGGTGTACGATACAGCTAGGCCCATCAAGGCCGCCAAGTTGTTGGGGTCTTGCTTGAGTGCTTGCTCGAGAGCTCGAATCGCCGCCGTCTCCTTTTCGTTCTGCGCCTGAGCCGTTCCCAGGTAAACCCAAGCTTCGGTATGATCGGGGTTCTGTTGGACGGCGGATTCGAAGGCCAGCGCGGCCAGAGAGAGGTTGCCGCCCTCCTTCATGATGCGCACACCCTCCTCGAAAGCGTTCTTCTCGTCGCGGAAGAAGTTGTCTTCCTCGAATAGGTAGGTTTCGATGGCTGGGTCGCCGAGACGGCCCCAGTCGCCCATACCCTCGAAGTCGGGCATCATGTTGTTGCTCCACTCGGTATCGAATTGGTCGAAGTCTTGGTTGACCATGGATCTAGCAGCAACCGTCTCAGCTTGTATTTCTTTCCAGATAGATTCGAAGTCACCCAACTCGTTAGCGTCAGAAGTCAAGCCTTTGTCCATCTCATTGAGTTCTTGCTCAGCGGCGTTGGCCTCTTCCTGCGCCTTAGCCTGGTCGGTGTCTTGCAGCTCCATCGAGGCGAACTGCTCCTCCCATTTGTGATCATCGAGCTCTACGAGGCGGCCCTTGCCCTTGGCATCCTGCTGTTGTGGTTGGTGCTGCATGTGGTGCTGCTGGTTCTGGTACATGGGCTGAAACATGGGGGTATACCCCATCGGTCGGTTCATCATGCCGCCCATCATGGGTCGTTGTTGGTTCATCTGGTTAGGAACGTTACTCTGCATCGGACTTGCTCTGGCTGAAGAACCCTGTGCATTTAGCTGTTGGAAACGGGCAAACTCGTCAGCGTTAAAATGTCCTTGCGCCGCAGCTGGCGGCTGGAAAGCTGACTCCATCGCTGGCTGCCCGTTGAAGTCGTGCGCCCACGTTGGCGACGCCGAGTTGGCTCGCATATGTGACTGGGCTGGGGTGAGAGGGCCCATCTGGCCCGGTTGCATTGGGAAGTCTTGCTGGAGACTTGGGCCTTGGTTAAGAAAACCGTTCATCATCTACAGCAGTAAAGCATGCGTATTAGTAATTGGTTCATCTGCCCTGCGCGAGGGCATACCTCATCCTGTGGCGCATTGGCGTTCTGGCTTCGAAACCCATTTAGCTGTCCACCAGGTCCTCGACCGACTAGGCGGTCCTGCTGAAGGGTTCTATCATTCTGAGTGTGTTTGTGAAGCTGGCTGAGCGGGTTTCCAGATGTTGAGCACTCGGCGCCACCCATAAACGACATGATGAATTAGCGGTATGTAGGATTGCTCTTAAGTGATCGGATATATCGGTAACAAAGGAGACGAGATGCAAAATTCAGAATTGGTGATGATATCCTCTTCTCTTAGCTTAAATCAAATAATGATGCAGAGTCGTAGTTTACAGGTCCAAGTTGGTCGAATACCTTCCAGCGTCTAGAAGACACCCTCGTTTGGCGGGGAAAATGCCGAGGCTCCGCCGCCTTCGGCTGCACCTTCACATTAGCCGGGCACGTGACTGCGGGGTGATGGCAGGGGTCTCACCTTGGCCCGGAAACTCACCGAACCAAGAAGGAGACTGTCTCGGTGAGTGCCTGGGCTTTATCGATAAGAATATTTTTTTCTCTTTGCGCAAAACCAGCCAACCTCTCTGTTCAGAGATGCCTCATCTACAGTCTTTACGGAACATCTACCACCACAAACTATAAAGATGCTTCGACAAGTGTAAGTTTAATTTTTGTACTTATATAAAAAGAAACACAGTCAACTGATATTGATTAAGCAAACCTCGCAATGCGCGCTCAAAGCGAGCTCTCGAAAAGCGCGACCCCAAGGCCAACGAGAACCCCAAGACATGCCTCTTCCTCCGTGGAACGACATGCTCGCAGATCGTCCAGGACGCCCTCAACGATCTGCACCAGATGCGCCAGCCCCTCGCCAAGAAGTTCACAAAGAAGAATGCCATCCACCCCTTTGACGACGCCACCTCTCTCGAGTTCTTCTCCGAGAAGAACGACTCTAGCCTGCTCGTCTTTGGCAGCAGCCAGAAGAAGCGTCCTCACACTCTGACCTTTATCCGCACTTTTAGCTACAAAGTCCTCGACATGCTCGAGCTCAACCTCGACGCCGAGAGCTTTCGCACCATCGCCCAGTTCAAGACCAAGAAGTTCGCCATCGGTCTGCGACCCATGCTGCTCTTTGCCGGCACCGCCTTCGAGAGCCCCGTGACCAACGAGTTTACTCTTGCCAAGAGCATGCTCACCGACTTCTTCAAGGGTGAGCCCAACGACAAGATCGACGTCGAGGGTCTTCAGTACATCGTCTCCATCACCGCCGAGGACAGCACCGGCGACGGCGACGTCAAGCCCGCCATTCACCTGCGAGTCTACACCATCAGCACCAAGAGGTCCGGCCAGCGCCTCCCGCGTGTCGAGGTTGAGGAGATTGGTCCCCGTATGGACTTCCGCGTTGGCCGCGTCAAGGAAGCCGACGAGTCGATGCTCAAGGAGGCCATGAAGAAGCCCCGTGGCCTTGAGGAGCGCACCAAGAAGAACATCACGACCGATGCCATGGGTGACAAGATTGGTCGCGTGCATCTGGGCAAGCAGGATCTTAGCGAGCTGCAGCTGCGCAAGATGAAGGGTCTCAAGCGAAGTCGAAAGGATGCCGAGGATGAGGTGGACGTGGTTGTAGAGAAAGAGGAGGAGACCAAGAGGATAAAACAATAGTAGATATATGGCATTGCAGGCTCGGAGTTGGGCGTCATGGAAAAGGTCCAGGGAGGCCATGTCAATTAATTTACCCAGTTGAATCCCTAATCTGTCTTACTGCTTCGGTGCTCTTGGCTCTGATAGCATTGAAATCGATTGATAATCGAAGTTGTCATGAACTTTGTGTCTTAACCCGTGAAGGCTGGCCTGGTTTCTATGCGCTGGGCGAGAAGAAGCAAGACTCCCTCGAGGAATTAGATAGGGGGGACATAAGTCGCCTAGCAACACTCCTCGAACGACAGTCACCTGAGGGTCCTAAACCGCATTTATCTATTGCTATAATAGACATTATGTACTGATTAACGCCTTCCTGTCAAGCTGGAGTCTCCATCCTTCCAACAGACTTGGACGCTTCTAAATATCCAATATAGAATAAGAAACCCACGACAAGCTGATCAAACAGATCTTCAGGCTTATCTCTATCCCAATGTCCTGTTTCCCATGTCCACATTTGCCATTCAGCTCATAAGTCATGCCTAGTTAATACGGTATGAAAAGGGATACCATAGTCAAGCGTAGACCGATATTTGACAAAGGATATCTAGTGTTGAACTCATCCATGCGCCATATATTATCAGGTAGGTCAAATATTGGATCAGATCACAGAGCTGGATTTTGCGTCCCGGTGCGCCGTGCTCCGACCCATGACATAGTCCGGATACAGTAAGGGGTTGTCGTGAATCATAGAATACACAAACCAAAGTTGGCCGTGCTTTTCGTCAAGTGTGGAACGAAGACATGTCCCACACCGACATAACTATACATTAGAGCTGATGATCAACATATTACTCAAAGGAGCCTTGAGACCTGCTCCAAGCCTCAAGACCAAATCCCGATCAATAGTTGTGGATGACTGTCAAACGCAGTTCAGTCGGGTGAATCGGGCACAATCAGATCCTCATCTGCAATCGGGATAGGAGGCTGCGTGTGCTGGTGTAGCATTTCAGCAAACATCTCGATATGCTGCGTCATAGAGCCGACGCTACTCTGTTGCTCTGGTGCCTGCTCTTCCAGATCAGTGCCCCAGATGTCTCGTGGTATAGAGCTGCCGTCTAACAAGGCGATCCTTATTGGCCACTCCAGGTGGCGCCACCACTTGGATCCGGGCTCGAATAAGCTGACCAAACCCATGACTTCCCGACGAGCAACATCTTGTAGCCACCAGACATTGTCCATTCGTTTCAGTAGGGCAAAGAAACAAGCGAGGATGGCGAGAGCACGGGGCCGTCTCGCATCGACAAGGTCAACATACCGCCGTGAAACAGTGGCAGGAAATGTGAGGGCGGCAGCTGCGTGATAGTTCTTATGTGCCCAGTTGAGTACGCTGACAGCATGTGAGTAAGCCTGAGTAGTCGATGCGACCAAGCGAGGATCTTCATTCATCAGCTCATCAGCTAACCCTTCGAGCATATGACCAAAGAAAGAGTCTGGGGATCGCGGGTTGAGATTAAGCTGGAAACTTGGTTGCGAATCAATGACGACTTTGACAATGTCGCTGTGGTGAATCCATTGCCATGAATTTGCGACTACAGTCTTGACACCCTGGAAAGCATGAAACCAGGAGAGCGGAGGCACATATCGAACTGTCGAGTCGCTAGCATCGCCGTCGCCGTCGTCCTTGACAAAAATTCGTGAAGCACTCGCTTGAAAAGCAATCAATGTAGCTGTGAGGAAAAGAGCCTCCGCGTTATCAGGCGTAATGCCCGAACCCAGCGAGGCGCCAAAGGCGGAAAGTGAAGAAGCGGAGTACGCATGTGATGCGCGCACCAATGCCTTGTCGTTAGGAGCCATGGAGCGCAAATGCAGCGCAGCGACTGACAAGATGGCGTCGGCGAGGTATGTTTTTCCATTGCCAGAGAAGGCCATCTGAGGAACGGCGCGCTGCCAGATATCCTCAGCGGCAGGCGAATTGGTCAGGAGTGTCTTTGATGTAACATTGGTATAGTGGTGCATTAAACGCAGTTCCAACATTCTTTCGCCATGGTCCATGGTTGGGGTAGAAGAGCTTATCGAAGGTTGGGAGTAAACAGAATTCGGGGGAGATGGATTCGGTCTCGGTGCTCTTGCTGGGCTTGACGGAGCACGTGGACGTGTCAACGGAGTCCTTGGGGCAGAGTTGAAGTTGACTGTAGGCGCAGGCGAAGGTGTAGGCGCACCAACGCTTTCGGTACTGGTGTTTGTTGTGACGGCAAGCTCTTCGAGAACGTCGGGGTTACTGAAATCGCACGGAACGCCATGTTTGGCGCAGTTGCCGCATCGTGGATGGACTTCGTCACACTACCGCCATAGAGTCAGTTCATGCGTCGAAAAATAGTGAGAGCTGAAGCAAGCCGTGGCAGGACGACAAGCACGCCAGGTAATGGGATGCGCTGCGTTGCGTGGTGTTGAGGCATAAACAAAGGGCTGCCGGAACCTACTTTTATTTTTCTATTCTTACACCTGCGACAACCGGCGCGAGACTTCTTATGAGAGCGACGAGGCGGCATGACGGCTTAGAAGTGACAATAAAAGGAAGAGATTTTTAATTGTCGCCCGTCAACAAGCTCTCGGGGAATATACGAAGAGGACCCTGAACCGTGAGCAAAGTCGCAGCATGGCCGGAGAGGCAGGGGGGCCTCCGATGGGGTTTGACTTTTGAGTAAAAGGAGAAGCAATTGTGGGGAGAATTTATGAAGGAGTGAGTTCCATGACGCGTGTTGAAGATGGGAAGAAGTGAGGATCGTGTTTGAGCACGATTTATCTCTGCCTGTCTATGGAAGATAAGAGTACAACAAGTCTGGACTGAGGTGGTTGCTTCCCTTCTAAGCAAGTGCGGCGGTGAAGAGGGATCGTGTGCTATTGTGATGTGATGAGATGCAGACGAGGGCAGGAGAGATGCAGGCGAGACGGCATGAGGTGGAGGGGCGGTCCCGTCGGCAGGACAGCCTTAACGTTTAGCGAAGGGGAAGGGGCCCGAAGGAAGAGAAGGCTGTTTGTTGCAGGGCTCTGCACTGCCACATTAACACACTACAGGGATTCAAAGTGCCCTGTCGTGCCTGTCTCGACGCGGGCCGGGCATGTCTTTCGGCGCCGGAGATTGACGTGGGTGGAGACTGAGATTGACGCTTTGTCGATTATTATCCTCGCCTAAGGGAACCACGTAGCCAGGTGGACTGAGGATAAACATAAAAAGGACGAGACCGGCGCGGAAACAGCAGCTGTGTTCTTTACTAGATGTGAGAGCAGCGGCCGTGGACAAGAGAAGTTAAAGAGAATAGAGGCGGTAGGACGTAAACAGAGACGAGAAACGACACGAGAGATTACGCATGGACCGACCCCAATGTCTATCCGAGACCTTGAGATCGACGTGCTCTATCTAACAGTTAATATGAGCTATCCAGGCTATGGCCCTTGCAATTGAATAAAGAGAATCACTATAACAGGCAAACTCTTCAAACAAATTGTTTGTAACATTATCAACAGATCATCGAGTCGTCGTCAGATACGGGGTCCATGAGTGGTCCGATGGTAGGTATCATAAATGTACCGACTTGGAGGGGAATAAGACAAAGGCGTCCAATGAAACTGTGGCATCCAGTCGGCCTGAGAAAACGTTGAGCCGTCGGGTCTGTGGTTATTCCGATCTATTTTGAATCTGTAGCTGTGTAAGACAGAAAGTATAAAGATAGGGATCTGACGTCTTGCTGATCTCTCACCCGGTGCTTAACGGACGCAGATCTCACATTAAACTCTACAAGTGCTTGAAAGCATCTGGCCTGCAAAACCCAAAAGATGGCCCAGATTACCCAGCATTGAGTTCTAGAACCTGGCCTTGGATCATGGATTTTGCGTGCCCCCAAGTCCATTGGGCCAGAATCGAATCTGCTGACCTACCCCGTTGGTCATGACGACACAGACAATCACGACATCGCCCTGACCTGCAAGGAACCGCTTATCGCTGTTGATTCCTTCTGAGCTGCGGAAGATTATGCGGGGAGATGGGCAAATCCCCTCGGGCTGACAGCTGAATCCAAGATGCGGAACGGAGGTTGTTCACACCACCGAGATATCCTTGTACGGGAAGTCGGTCATGAATCTTATTCGAGGATCTCTTTTCTCAGCCATGACGGCTCGAGTATAATTATAACTTGCCACGTACAGCGTACAGCGCCGATTCTCGACACACGATTACACCAAGAGCTTCACCGGCCTTACTAATACCCGTCTTGTGGTGATCCGCTCTAAAGAACAGGCTCCTCGGAGGCACCCGCCCCTCTCCACTTGTCGCCGAAAGGGCCGTATCTGGCCGCTGGTAAACACGCCGAACGGCATTGCATTGCGTTGCACAAGGATTCTTTGGAAAAGAGATGATAACACTTGTCTGCTATGTAAGCTTAGGGTCTTTTGTTACAGCGGTGCAACTGTGTCTATGCAGAAAGTCAGCAAAGACATGTTCCTGTAAGCAGCCGTATTTGTCACGTCGAGATACCTACTACGCACGTCGAGTCAGTCGCGCATCGTGCGTCGACACACAAACATGGCCTTTGTCTAACGGCGGGTGGAAACATTTTACAGTGGATTTCGGCCGTTTTGTCTCATTTCCCCTTGTTCATGACAGATGATAACAGGGGAGAAAAGACAGCGCCATTATCCTGGGTAAGTTAGTACAGCATCCATGATCAGCAATCCCATGTTGTTTTTCGCTGTAAAGTAGATGGAGGGGCAGGTAGACAGGGATTGATTTGTGTAATCATTTTCTACCTTCTTCTTTCGGTCTCCTATTTCGACTTACAAATAAAACATCACAAAGCGAGTAAAGAGACATGTAAAGCCACAGCATATCAGCTGCCTCTAGAACCCAAGTCGGCTGTATATAAGAAACCCAATATTTCCTTCTTTGGGTTCTTCCATAATTCTACAACCTCCATCTCCGCTCTCAGCCCATCTCCATCTGGGCAGCTCATATCCCCAAGACGTTAGAATCTGTCTGTACTTTGTACACCGAGAGCCGACAACCGCCAGCCAATTCTTGTTACGTTTATTTTCTCCCTCATATTTTCCTTCCCTAGCATGCTCATTGTGTCTCTTCTCTTTCTCGGTGTCTGAGTCTCACTCTGAGTCTAACTTTTCCCATCCCTTGCTGAGGCTGCTGTGACGTGATCGTCAGAGTTTCAAACTCCGGTCCTTTACATCAACGACTCCATCTCCGCCTTTTGCGCATCATCTCAGCCCAGGATCGCGTCAAACCGAGGCTTTGCCTTGTCCATCCGCATACAGTAGCTCCAGCGCGGGAAACGCTCTGACTTGGCGCAGTCGAATTGCATAACACCGGCTTTAGCTCTGATTGATATAAAAAGGGTCCCTCCCATCCAAGTCACGACAGGGCAACAGAAAAGAAGGGTTTTCCTTTACCTATTAGCCCCGCCACTACCTCCACTTGTCTCCGGAGCGCCGAGTTTATATTTATATTAACGGTGACTTGACCACCTCCATTTGAGTCTGTTTGACTCATATCTTTTCTCTCCTCTTCATCTCCATCTCTCACCCTCTTCTTTGCGTCTCACTCCGTCCCAAGATCCCTCTCTTTCGACCTCAATTCATAGCAACAATGTCCAACATTCCTCTCAACTCGGACCCCGTGGCCACCCCACCTCGCCCGCCGTCCCCCGTCCACAGCTTCGGTACCCTCGCCGTTCATGCCGGCTCTCCACACGACCCCGCTACCGGCGCCGTGATCGAGTCCATCTCTTTGTCCACGACTTTTGCCCAGTCCGCCGTTGGTAAGCCCGTCGGCGAGTACGAGTACTCACGCTCAGCCAACCCCAACCGTACCAACTTCGAGACCGCCGTCGCCGCTCTTGAGCACGCCAAGTACGCTCTTGCCTTTTCTTCTGGCTCTGCCACTACCGCCAACATCCTCCAGAGCCTTGCTGCCGGCAGCCATGTCATCTCCGTCTCCGACGTTTATGGCGGTACCCACCGTTACTTCACCCAGGTCGCAAAGGCCCACGGCGTCAAGGTCACCTTTACCCCAGAGATTGAGGTCGACATCAGCGAGCATATCACCAGCGAGACCCGCCTGATCTGGATCGAGAGCCCCAGCAACCCTACCCTGCGTCTCGTCGATATCCGAGCCGTCGTCTCTGAGGCCCACAAGCACGGCATCCTCGTCGTTGTCGACAACACATTCCTCTCTCCCTACGTTCAGAACCCCCTCGACTTGGGCGCCGATATCGTTGTTCACAGCGTCACAAAATATATCAATGGCCACAGCGATGTAGTTATGGGAGTTGCTGCTTTTAACAGCGACGAACTCAAGAACCGCTTGAGCTTCCTCCAGAACGCCATTGGCGCTGTCCCTTCGGCTTTTGACTGCTGGCTTGCCCACCGTGGTCTCAAGACTCTGCACCTGCGAGCCCGTGAGGCCAGCCGCAACGCAACTGCCGTGGCTGAGGCACTTGAGGCTTCTCCTTTGGTCATCGCCGTCAACTACCCCGGCCTTGATTCTCACCCCCACCGACATATTGCCAAGAAGCAACATCGTGATGGCATGGGTGGTGGCATGCTCTCATTCCGCATCCAGGGCGGTCACGCTGCTGCCGAGCGTTTCTGCCAGGTCACAAAGATCTTCACCCTTGCCGAGAGTCTGGGTGGCGTTGAGAGTCTGGTCGAGGTCCCCAGCAGCATGACTCACGCTGGTATTCCTAGAGATCAGCGTGAGGCTGTGGGCATCTTCGACGATCTTGTTCGCATCAGCTGCGGTGTTGAGGACGCACAGGACCTCAAGAATGATGTCCTCCAGGCTCTTCAGAAGGCTGTCTCAGCATCCAAGGCCAACGGTTTCAACGGCGTTAACGGTTCCAACGGGCACTAGGCGTATATCCTGGGTTTTTCGTATCTCGGGTTTCTTGCTGTTTCTTAGAAGATGACCTATGATGACACTTGATGAGAATTGCATTTCCAATATCCGAGGAGGCTTCAAAGCAAAATAAAAAAGAGGAGGAGTGCTTTCAGCAAAACCACGAAAGCGGGCATTTATACAGCGACTATGGTCAAAAACGGTGCGAGTTGCATCTCTTTGGGTACTGGGGCTTGATAATGGCAAGCTACCTAAAACATTATTATTCGATTTCTCCAAGTAATCTATAAGCGTCCGTGATGTTTCGTTATGTGATGCAAGTGAACCCCGAATCGTCAAGCCTGTTCGTCGTCAGAGGCCGGGATACTAAATAGATTCTCTGTAAACTCATTCGCCATGCTGTTCTCGGCAGTCCACTCGTTTCGGCGTCGATGTATCTCGTTCATGCCCTGGCATGCTGTCTCAGCAATGTAGTGTAGCTCGTCGAGTGTATTAGTATTGCAGTTAGGAAAGACGCCGTCAATGCTGCGTTGCCATTCTGACGTCGAGTTGGCAACGGCTGTCTGGTATGCATTAGTATCGTACTCAACCACGCCCAAAGCCCGTTCTCGTGTGCGAAGATTGTTTATGAGGTCGTCAAATTGAGTGTCTGCAGGCAGATACTCGACTATATCCTTGCTGAGCGCTGTGGGCTGACGGATACCCATGACCACCTCGACGAATCTCTGTGAGATACTTCGACCAAGTCCGCAAGGATCGACTAGGTCAAACTCGGGCTGGCTTTGTGTGTCTTCCTGGATGTAGTAGTCATATGCCAGGAAGGATGCCCGGCAGATTCTCAGATGAGGCGTGGCGCATCTAAGCGCCATGGCAATCCAATGGCAGTCCTCTCCTGGACGTTGGTTGGGCAGTCCGACCCAGAGGGTCTTCTTAGAGCCCTCGTTCCAGTCGCGCGACTGCATAACCTTGAGATAGACCTCGTTCAGATAAAGCTCTTGCAGTGTAGGCCCAAAGTTTTCCGCAGTACGGACGAACACCTCGGGACACAACTCAATTCGCTTAAGCTCTAAACATGTCAAGTTCGAATGTATGACAGTAGGAGCAGGCAGTGACTTTGCGCGCCACTCATCGACTGGCATCTGCCAAAACTTGGTCTGCTTCAACCCTCGAGGTGGACAATCGTCGTGGTCCATCCCGATCAGACAGAGACTTTTCAGCTCCCCTGCATTCTCGACAAGGTTCCAGAGGCAGGATCCAAATAACCCCACGGTAGCTGGTTCGTTCTCGTGTCGCCGTAACGTCAAGACAAGGTGTTCCAGCACCTGCAGCACTTTCATGATATTCATCACGTCGATCGGGTTCATCCATAGGTGACGTATCGCTACGTCGGTCACGTTCTCGATAACGAGGATGTTGAGCTTGGCTGAGTCTTCTTCGGGCCGCTGAGCAAATGCTTTCAAGGTGTTGGCCAGGATCATGGTGGCGGCATTACAGTGTCGACCGACAAGCTGAAAGGGGAGGTTGAGTCGCAATCGATCGACATCGCGGCAATAGAACAGCATCTCTTCAACCTTTTGGTAATAGTCTGTCTCGGTGAACGATGTCTCGTTCATGCAGTATTTCTTGTGTAGCGTTTGACAAAAGTCTGTCATGGATGGGACCCGTGCGAAGACAGTGTCGAGGAACTCAACCTCCACTGGCCAATAATACATGTTAGCTACCACATTTACATAGGCACGACGCCGCCAGACTCACGGTCGTCCCGCAGAACCATTAGATCGATATAGAGGCTCTTGCAGTGGTACCCGATCGTTTGTAGCGCATCGATTTGGGGGTGCGTTGCGCCGCTCGTCTTGCTCAGCCGCGAGAACTCCAGATCAAGAGTCCGACACACGAAGGGCTTCAGGACCTGGTCAAAGGTACGGCAAACAAGCCGAAGGCTGAGCACCGTATTTTTGGGGCCGTGAAGTACACATTGCTGAAGAATGGCGTCGATAAGCTCGCGTGGTAGACGATCCATGGCGGGGCCGTGGTGGTGGTCCTAGAGAACGAGTTGAAAGGTGGAAAGGGGAGGATATGGAGGGGTCAGCAGCACTCGGAGTGCATCGAGAGCTGCCTTGCGGCGAGTATTTAGATTGACGATGGCATGTATATCGGGTTATTGGCTTCAGCTGGATTTAGTCGATCGGTGTTGGATGCTGACGTTGATGTGTAAGCAGTGAGCGTTGAAGTTGTATGGTGGTTGTTTGCTTTGGAGCTGCTACCTAAGCCAATCGGTTTTAGGAGTTGGAGATCGTCATGCAGGGACCCGTGGACCGCGTCGTGAATTACAGTAGCTCCCCACCCCCGCTGATTCAACTGCTTCCTACTTTAGGTGATGAGTAAAGTTGATTACCCTAAGGTCAATTGGACTTATTTCGTGGAACCTTTGTTTGTTTGGTAAGAGGAGGTGTACCTATTTTGACTATGTTCTTTCATCGTCCTCTAATCTCCTTAGTGATCATTTCCACGAGTAGCATGCAGTCTCAACATTGTGTAAAAAAACGAACTTTGATATTCAATAATTAGCTGCTCTATACCTAGTCGGTATTCAGCATGCGATGTCATATCAAACACAGAGCTTACATATGGAAAAAAAACAAATGCAATGGGCTCTCACGTGTAAGTCGTTGAGAATGAACACCACATCCCCAATGCCTCAGACAAGCTGATGCTGTGCTCTGACAAGACAGTTAGTATACGTGGCATTAGATTCGTGCAGCATCTACGAGAACTTTTATGCTTCAGTCTAAGGTGCCCCTATGATATATCATGACGATAAACAGGGAGTGTGTGTACCTGCATCGGAAGGAATGTCACAAAATTATGACGGATACCGGCAATCAAGACGGCACAAACGGCAAGCTTCAGATTAAGCCGTAAGTAATGAAAATGCTTTTGGCGGAATACCGGCACGGAAGCATGGCAACCACCTAATGAATGATACGAGGCCATCGCAAACTCAAGCTCGCTTGGTGTACTACACGACAACTATGGGTTGAATAATAGTCGCAAGCGCTTGTTGCGCGTCTGGTCATCTGAGTGGTCCAACAACGATGCTTCATCTTCTACCAGGAAGCCAAGCTAACGTTAGCCCGCTCACGATGTGGCTGCAGAGAGCCGACAGGGGTCCAGAATATGCACCAACCAGTGTAGGTTGGGGATGTTCGTGATGTTATCGTTTTATAGAGAAAGCCCAAATGAGTATACGTGGTCTGCAGGGCTGAAAATGATCATTTGCAGTGCTGCTTACTCGGTTCAAGACAACCCAATGTTGATGTTCACCGACAGGCTGTGAAGTCGCAAGTCCTCCAACCTCTCATGGTATTTCACAAACATGGGTGGTTGGCAATTAGAGATTGAATATCATGTTCACAGCACACTGATGCTCACCCATCGGGTTCATCGATCAATAGATATCTAGGTACTCCGTATCAAGTCAAAGAAATATGAACGTGGTGGCTGATTTAGAGTCAAGGATATCGACTTCATCGAGTCTGGGGGTTTGGACTGATGCATCCGATTGGTGAAAACCCACATGAACTTGTTACCAACGTTGTCGAGAATCGCGTTTTCAGTCCGACACCGGTTTCAGTATGAGAGATCGAGGGCCTATGGGCGGTGCAGAGGACCAGGGACTGCTCCGTAGTTGTTACCGCTCAAGCTGGCCATTGTAACTCATGATCAACTCAAGCATACTCTGTAGGTTGCCAGTGACGGCGACGGAGACAAGGGAGAGATGGGCATATTAGTTCGCGACGAGAATGAAGTGACGCACTTTAGATGGGACCAGACAAGGGAGCATGGGTCAAAAGTGGAGTGTCGCGCTAGTCGAGTCCTGGTCAATCGTTGAGAAAGGAAAAAGCAGTATCGGGAGATTTTTGCCGTCTCTTTGCGGTCCAAAGTACTAACATATGAATCATCGGTATTCTTGCAGGGCCATTAACTTGTACGTCTTTCCTAAGCATGATACCAGATTCGACCGTCACATAAGATGTCTATCAAAGTAGCATTAAAGGCGACGAGATCACGGATAGACCGTATCAACGGGAAAAATGTGTGATGCGGTGGGAGATAACCTACCCAACATGGACAAAAGGTCCGGGCGTTGGATGCTTGGATGCTTGGGTGCTGGGGTCCGGTAGTCCCACTGGAGAAGTTGACATCTTGGCGGCCCTGGCCATCATGAGATGAGCGGTATGGAGATGAGAATTGCCTTTCCCATACAGACTTTCCCCGTCTGTTCCGGAACGGCGCCGCTGAGAAGCTTGGGGAGACACAGCCTAGGCTCAAGCTGCAGGACCAGCCTCGCGCCAAGAAGTTGTGGTGAACACTGCTGAGCCAACCTCATCATGGCGATTATGTTGCCAAGAACTTTCACGCAGCAAATTGCCTCCAGACTCGTGCAAAATGACAGCCAAACGGATCTAGGCTCCGTCTCATTTTCTAAGCAGCGGGATAATGACGGCGATATGGACGGCCGCCAAGGTGATCCGTGTCATATATCAGAGACAATGGTGATGCGAGACACACCTGGGTTAATTGGCCCGTCTCAGACATGGGCCTTTCTTAAGAAATGTCAGTGGAAAGAATTTCTGGCCGCAAAATGAAGTCGGCGTTGAATAGAATGGCACTTGCTGGTGTAAGGCAAGGTAGTCTTTAAAATGTGGTATTGTGACGGTGACGGTGACGGTATCTCAGGCTTCAGGACTGCAGGCTTAACGTGGATAGCTGGAGGCAAGGACAAAGCCCATTTAGCACCCTCAGCTACTTACCTAGACACCTTTGTCATGAATGTAAGCACATCAGTCTTTGGCCCATTTTGAGGACTTCTGTTGTGGAATCCCATTAACCATTTACTTCTTATCATGTATGATGTTCTATCATTCCAATCCAGCCCGGACAGGCTGTGGCAATTGCTTGTTTCACTTGCTCGGTCCTAGCCGCATCCCTGATCCTCGTGGTTCGCTAGGAGCAGGTAATCAGGCTCCACGACATTTCAATGCCAATTGAGCCAACTCGAATCAAAGTCATATGCTCGTATCCATGGCAATCAGCAGGACTCTATTGTCATGGCTTCTTGGTTGGAGAAATGTGCCGGCGATGGTAGTCATGACGACTGAACGGAAAAGGCGCCGGCCAAGCCAAGCCAAGCGCCAAGATGGTGTGTGAGGTGAATGGCCAAGGAAGGGGTGGGTACCTACGATGCGACCTCCAGGCTCTAGCCGACTTGTGCCTGTGCGTCTTTTCCCTTGTTGAGAGAGTTTGGGGCCATGGACGGAGCAAAGTCAATGGCAGCTGCTGCGAGCAGACGTTTCTATTGGCTGGATGGCATCTAGCTGTTGAATAGGTAGCAGTGGTCGGGGCACCTGGAAATCCTCGTGGATCGCGGATTGTGGGCGTGCCGGGGGCCGATTCTACTGCAGCGCCGTCTTGTCTTGCCCATCTAAGGCAAGCTAATCAAACCGAGGCCGCTGTCCGCACCTGCCCAGACGAGGCCAAGCCTGGCCAAATCCGATCGTTACTTCCTAGCTGGCTACCTAACCCAAAGGCAAGGTTTGTTTCCTGAGGTGCTCCCTCCCGTTCTGTTTTTTAAAACCTAACGCACCTGCCTCGTGTTTGCGCTTCCTCCTCTCTTCCTCTGCGCTTTCCAATTTCCGCTTGCATCAGAGCTTCCCACTGCTGCAATCGCCATAGAAAGGTTCTCCCTCAATCAACAACATTTTGCGAAAACAACAAACCGCACAACAACATCATCATCATTCCACTTATTGTATCGCCTTCATCTTGATACTACATCCATAAAAACTCAACATCATTCAAGATGCGTTCATCTTTCGCTGTTGTCGCCATGGCCGTCTCGGCCGTCTCGGCCCAGTCCAGCGTTCCCACCTACGGGAGCGTCCTCAACATGACCATCGACCCCAACACTGTCGACATTGGCACTCGATGTACGTATTGGCGAGCTCTCAAAGTCGCTCAAACACATCCTTCTGTTCCTGCTTTGCTAACCTGTCATCTAAAACAGCCGATTGGTGTGGAGCCCAGCAGAACACCTGCGACACCCTCTGCAGCGACGACACAAACACGAATAACTGTGATGAGGTATGTTTGGCTGGTTTTCAATGCCTTGCCCTCTAGCCTTCATTCTTGAACTGCCGCGAGGCTAACAACTTTATTTAGAACGAGCTTAAGTGGGAATGCACCTGCTCCTCCAACAACTCGGCTCCCGGTATCCAGTACTACAGGCAGACTCTGCCCTTCTTCATCTGCCAGCAGCTTCAAGCCGAGTGCATTGCGGAGAACACCAGCAGCTCAAGGGCCCAGCGCGAATGCACGGAAAAGATTGAGGACCTGTGCCCCACGCAGAACCCTCCCAAGGACGTCCCTAGCGACTTTGACGATGGCGACGATGAAGCTACCAACACTGCCAGTGGCAGTGCTACTGCCACAGCCACCGAATCATCCACCGCGACTGGCACCGCCGAGTCCGTGAATTCAGAGACCTCGGACGGCTTCGCTGCCCCTACCATGGCTCCAGCCGGCAAGGGCGCTGCTGCGGCACTCGCTCTCGGCATGCTGGCCTACATGGTCTAAGTGTTTAAGGTTGAAGCGTGGGGTGTTGCGATCAGCAGTACCACGACATCATCCCGGCACCCCACCACGTGCCGTACCGTGTTGGTGGGTGGCAGGTTGTAGTTGCTTACACGCGGGCTTGTTTTCACTTCTCTTGCCCATTTTTATTATACAGTACACCTTTTCAACATGCAACGCGATACCTTTTTGATGAGTAAAGATCCGACGATGGGAGCTTTGTTTAAGTTTGGACGAGGTAATGACGCGCTTCGGCGTACCGAGAGGCGGATTGGTGGATCGCAGGCTTCGGTCTGCAGAGGGTGGACAGCTTGAGGTGGCCTGTGGATAATTGTTTTTGCTTTATCATCCAATTCAAATCATAGCAAGTGGCGAATGGGAGTAAGGAACCCTTTGATACTGAACAAGCAACGAGGAAATGGCTTTGCTTTTGAGCCTGTTCTCCCAATTATTTCTCAGACAAGGGGATTGAGTGTTGTGATTGTACGAGAAATCTATGTTGTTCTTTTATTCATATGTTCGTCGCTTAGACTATCCAAGGAACATGGCTGGCTTCCAAGTGGACGACGGTAACCTGTGAGAATGGTTTACATGTTATGTCGAGAACATGCTAATGGTGCTTAGCAGTTACTAGGTCATGGTATATATAAAGACACTACCGACTCTCAGGTTGAACTCCTCAGTGATCTATACATCTTGGCACTTGCGACTACATATCACCACAAAATATCACGATTTCGACTATCAAAGGTAACCGAGCAGGCTCTCACTGACTGATAATTCAGCGCAAGGAAAGGTATTTTGGTCATGGAAAACGAGTTCCCCAAGAGTGGCGCCGAAAGCAGCGAGCTACCGATCAGAGAGGAGAAGGACAAGAGGACGGCCAATGAAGAGGACACCAAAGCTGATAATTCAAAGCAGAAAGACAAGTATACGCGCCCTCCGCGCGTTAGCTTCGGGGTCGAGTTGGAGTTCCTCGTGCCCGTAAGGCCAGAGGGCACAGGTTCGGACAACAAGATCCCTGGTATTGCGCCAGTGACAGACGAATATGATGGCCGTACGGCTGTTGTAAAGCTGCTCGAGAAGCAAGGCTTCAACGTGGATGAGCCGAACAATAGTGAATTATTCGGCAATAAACCAAAACATCGTCCGTGGATTGTCAAGACTGACGGTTCACTCGAAGAAAGCGGAGATCGATTTAAACCGCCTCGATACGAATCTTGGGACCCAGTAGAAGTAGCGAGTCCGCCGATGTATGCCTGCGATGAGGCATTCAAGCTCGTTTCAGCTGTTGTTCGGCTTCTGACCACCAACCTTCGCGCCCGCATCAACGAGACGTGCGGTCTTCACGTCCATGTGGGCAACGGGCCTCACCAGATGGACATGCGTGCTCTGAGGAACTATGCCGCCCTCCAATGGGCGTCTGAGCCAGTGCTTTCTACTCTGTACTGTCCCACTCGGAGCTTCGCCAGGTGGTCCAAGTCTATCCGACGCTGTAAAGCTATCAGGCTGACTGAAGGTATGACCGCGTCTGGTGCTCTTCTAGCAATGTCCGTGGAGCCGCGATTTGTCCCTCGCTGGATAGGACGAGCGAGGAAGCTGGGAGAAGCCCCTGTTGCTTCTCGTGTAAGGCTACGCCAGCTTGTTCAACAAATGGAAAAGCAGGAACGGGAGACCAAGACTTGTTTTGAGCCCGAATGGGACAGTGACGATTCCGATTGGGAGTTTCATGGCAGCAAACCGTTTGAACGGCCCAAGAAGACCAAGGGGCGGAGGCGTCGGGTCACGGAGGTACCAGCAGAGTGTTATATGGGCAAACCAGTTAAGGAAGAGCAGTTGGACAGTGAATCTACCCGTCGCAAGTTGCCCCCGGAGATCGCTTTCCCCGTCTCCCCGTTGATGGTTACAGGGTCATCTCCTGGAAACGTGCCCTTTTTGGACAAAGGGCGGACAAAGAAAAAGGCCATGTCTTGTCAGCAAGTATACTCAGACCAGCGCTTACGGGATACCCGATATCCACGCGCCTATCTGACCGACCTCAACACTAATACAAAGCTCACCTGGAAAGCGGTGGCGGAGCTCTTGGCCTGTGATGTTGGTGTTCATCAGGTCGCACATTTGATGACTGAGTATGATAAGGGCTACACCAGCAACTGGCTGGGCCAAGTCCAGGAGGAGCTGCACCCTCACCGTACGAAAAGTACCCATGGGACCGTCGAGGCGCGTCTTGCAGGCGGTAGCCTCGACGCCGAATGGATCGTCATCTGGATCAAGATCCAGTGCCGCATGCTCGAGTGGGCGCGCGACGCGGAGCCTTCGCAGCTGATGCATGTCATCGGCGAGTTGTCGAGGGATGACCACTCTGAGACGTGTACGTACGACGTCCTGGACTTTCTGAAGGATATTGGTCTGTACGCAGAAGCCCACTACTGCCAGGGGCGTCTTGCCAGGGCCGAGGAGGCCTGGTTTGAGTGTATGCTGATGAAAACGGATAGGGTGTATCAAGAGCTGGATGAATACTCCAAGTTGGACTATCCTTCTGGCGACGAGGCTGGTAGGGGCTCGACTTGGAACCCTAACGTTGAATCCCAAGAAGACCATGGCAATTCGGCTTTGCCTCAGGGGAGGAACCCTAACATCGACTGGACGGAGGAATATGCCAAACTGGAAGGATAGAACATCATAGTATCGACGAGTGTCGTTGGCATACGATGGAGTTGCTACATGGGATCAGCGACTTGAAAGATATTTACAAAGGTCGAGTGGCCTGTTAGATCACTACTTCTCACTCACTTTTGCATCTGAGTCGATGTCTGTATCAGTGGCATCAAGTTTGTTCCCCCGATAAGGTATGTCATGCCTTGAGAACTCACCAAGTGACAAGGTCTACCAATTCATGATGGTTATTGATAACTCTTGTTACAAAACGTGCCATGAAACGACTATCCCATGGGTGGAACTTTTAGAATTGCTAATATTCACAACTGTCACCTTGTGACTTCAACAACATGATATACTCCCAACACGATATCAATAGCAGTATTCTTCCTATACATGTCACCTTCACATTGCATTTCTGTCAACACCATACTGTGCCATCGCAGGAAAAGGGCGGCGGACAAGACACCAAAGTTACCTACCCTATGCCCCATGTGACAAGATCAATGCCAAACTCACCGCTGCTTGCCACCTCGCCGAGAT
This sequence comes from Fusarium sublunatum, assembly GCA_013623665.1. NCBI lineage: Eukaryota > Fungi > Ascomycota > Sordariomycetes > Hypocreales > Nectriaceae > Fusarium > Fusarium sublunatum. The sequence continues at coordinate 20,233 of JABFFF010000303.1, read as the reverse complement.
TCCCCCTTCTGAAACACAAGTACAAAGTTTGACGGCATCAACTGAGATGGTGCAGAACACACACTCGGGAATATGCACGGTAATGACACGGGCAAACGTTGGCCGTTAGCAGGTGGCTTGACGAGTCAGTTGCCAGGTGGATTTTTCACGATTTAGTTGAAGCGAGAGCTGATCAAGTCAACTGAATACGCAACTTGTACGCTAGTTTTGCAAGTAGTGGCTGTTTAACGAATGCCGGACACCGAGGTGGTATGGCTTATACCAAGAGTTGGCAGAACCTATCTCTAAGATTTGATACTGGCATCTCAACATGTGCCTTGGTCACTGACTCGCACAACAATAACGTCCTTGTTGTATAGTATTAAATAAAGTACTATAGGCCGCCGCATGGATAAAAGCTCAAACATGCAACCCTACACGGTAATAACCAACTCTAGGTTAGGGAGAGCGATCATAATAGGTGAACTAAGATCAACATCCATATGGAATCTCCGGATAACTTTTACCAGGAGCCAGGTGAAGCCTCGAGTGGCAACACGTGTAGAGTGAGTGACTACTATGACCAGAAACAGGCAAAGAAGAAATCGTGAAACACTTGGTTCGACGCGGGCGAGAACTAACAAGATGGGTGGTTGTCAGCAATAACGTAACATGGAGTCAGATAGTATAGACAGGCGTTATCTTCCAGAGGGGAATATGATAAAGCTGTAAACTGATTGCCATTGAAAGAGCTGGTATCCAAAGCCTGAAGCTGTTGGGCATGCCACATTCCACGCGGCCAACCCTTGCGGCCTTGGGTTGTAATTCAGGAACAGGCACAGGAACGACACCTGCCGTAGCCAACAGATTCCCTCTGCCCAAGATGCGGCCTGATTTTGAGGCCCTCCAGCTACTGTACCTCAGCCCTAGCAAGGGCATGAGTTGTTGCACAGATAAAAACCTCAACCGTGGCCCTGGGAGGCAACATGACATGACAGGACAGGACAGGACAGGTCGGTCAGGGTTGGCCCATGCCATGCAGCGATCCGTTGGCACCGCACGCGGCTTGTAGATGGCTTCTGCAATTGTCATTTGCTAGCAGATCCCTGCCCCATCACATCAACCGTTTCTCTGCCTCGTTTTCCTTTCAAGAGCCGCAACAGGGTCTAGACACGAGGAGTCTGAATAGCAGAGATTTAGCTGGACAGCCCTTAACTGCCAAGTTCACGGTGGATGTCGTTGTCTGAGGTAAATGCGAGTCAGCCTTGAGTGCATGACGATTGCTTAGAGATGGAGCCCAAACTTGGCCGTCTCTTTTAGCCACCTAGAACTGGGTCTCTTCCTTGCAGTAAAGGCACCTGCTAATGGTCAAAGACTGTGGGGGAGTTGATGCTTGAACGCTCAACTTTTAGTGTACTTGTGTCGCTTCTTTGCTGCAGCTTGAACTCAAGTCTTGAATTGGCCACCGTGAATAAAATACTGGTGGAAAATCTGTTCAAGATAATCAGTCCAGTCCACAATATGCAACTGCATAATGAATGCTCAGTCTTGAGCCGTCTTTCACCGAAGCATCAACATCAGCTGCACATAATAATTCTCGGAGTTGTACAAGAAATCCGAAACACATTCTCCAGAGATCGATTCCTTTACAGCAGGGGTGATGCCTGTCATCAAACCCTGCCTCGTTAGCTTGAGAGCAATGTCAAGCTAGGCCAAGCAAAGCCACAGCCATAAAACGATGGAATTGGTGTCTAGTCGTGAGCGAATGGCGCCTGCGGCTCTTCACATCGTACGCACGAGTCATGCATATTGATGTGTCAAGGCTCCAGAAACAAGAACAGACGTCGCTGCGAGTGAGAAATGCAAAGCGCTGTAATGTAATGTAATGCGCTGCACTTTGCACTTTGTCTCACCTTTGAGATCTTCTCTTGCTAGTCATGGCTTACTTGAGCAGTAAGCATACGGTTGTAGGATAACCTACCAGTCTTTGTTCAGTGTGTAAGCTACAGGGTCTCATGGCATGCAGGGAATTGCATGGCGACAGGTGGGAGAGGGATGATCGTTGGGGTATAATACGGTCATAGCCTATCGAGTCATAAAAGATTAGAAATCAGAGTCTTTTCGAGGTCAAAGGATCACCCACCATGCATGAGCCCTTGTTTGGACTCCGTCCACAATGTAATGTCTAGGTGGAGCAGTAGAGCAGTCCAACGTTTGAAACGGCGGGGGAGGAGAAACATGTAGAGTGGTAGAGTGGGTTTGAAATGACGATGTCGTGCTGTGAAGTGTGAACTCGTGGGTTATATCCCTTGTTTGATATTAAGTTGTGGTAGCATTGTTGACCAGGACCCTGGACGATCCAGAGAATTGTGCTAAAGATGGGATTGCCATGAGCATGGCTTTGCTTTGCTATGTTTGCTTGCTTTCATTCTATAGCTCGAGATGTGATAGGCGGAGAAACGAGCTTGCGCAGGTCATATGTATTGTCGGTACGATATCATGTCATGAACGGAGAAAGAGGTTGCCGAGTTGGTCCGTCTACCGTTCCATCCATTGGGTTACTCGGTTATCAAATCCTTGCCAACTGTTGATGCCAATTTCGTCCGTCGGCCATGTCTTGAACTGACCTAGTATGTATCTTGGCAGGCTCACATACCGTCTGGCCCAGGGCTATTATGCCTATGTTTTCTCTCATTAATCAACGACAGTAAGCCAGCTGGGAGTTGGAATGTCCGAGACTCTGGGTAGGGCAGACGAGTGATACCCTGAATTTCTCGATTTGCCCTTGTCTCCGCTCTCGTTCTTCTTCAAGAGGTCGAGCGCAATTAAACATGCTGGTGGAAACCTGTCACGGGCTCAGCCTCATGTCACACGTGGACTAGCAAGGCGAGAAAATATCGGGAAATGCAGCGACGGCCCTGAGCTACTGCTGCAAGTCATTTCTTGATGGTGCCGTCACGATAGGTACTAACATAAGGGCTCTGACGAATGAAAGGAAGCAGAGGATGCCGACTTTGTCCTGGAGATGTCTCTGGCCTCCGATCTATCAAGCCTACTCAAAGAGGAGCAACGACAAGGAACCGAATTGGACCAACCAGAGACCGACGACCCTAGGCGTCGCCCTCCATTCCCATCTTTACCCCTCGCAGCTTTGGCCATGATCAGGAGGACGTGTGCCTTGCAGTAGAGGCACGATCAAGTAAAAAAAGGCTGGGCGTGGCTGACCTTTCTCAGTTGAGATTTGCCTAAAGCCAAGTTTCAGCGTCCCACCACATTCTAGCCTGACCTGATGGTCCACTGAGAGAGCCATGAGAAGAGCAGCAGAACACTCACACAGTGGTGGTGGTGATGGGCCAAAGAGTGGTCATTCTTGTTGAAGGGAGGCTTGGCGGGATGCACCATCTATCAAGATCGGTAACGGTGATGGTGATGGTGATGGTGAGCAGGCTTGCAGCTCTTTAGTCCTAGCGAGTGCATCATTCATTTTGAGTGGCTATGGGCCGTTGAGCAGACTGGTGAGGGTGCTGAAGCGGCTGAGGCTCGTCTCATCGTATCTCTTATCTGAAGAAGCGGTGAAAGCACCATCAAAACCAAACACCAAGCTTCAAAGTAGGTTTGGGCCCCTGATTTTACTTCTCCACATTCAAGATAGACATGGATGGACATGGATATGGACCCCTCCTCTAAGCATCTGATCTGGAGGCTGAATGCTGGATGCTAGCTGGCTTTGCTCAGCCTCACAGGTCGTGAGGCGACAAGCTCAATCCGCTTCGCTTCGCTTCCGTATTCGTGGGATACACATTCGAAAACATCTTCAACCATGGGTTGATCTTTTTTCCATGGCGTCTAGAAATCGACATCATTCGGTAAAGAGTGGAGAATTGGTCAAGCTCTTTAAGTTACGTTGCGGGAAAAAGCGAAGCCGATCAATAAATCAATCATCTGGTGACATGCCAGGCTCGCAAGAAAGCATTGGCTGCCGCACTAGAAGAAAGGATCAATTTGAGACCGGCGTGAGACAGAAAAGGCTTAGACCAATGGCACCGCTCAGACTCGGGCTGCGAGAGGGGAGCGAAAGAAAGGCTAGCAACAAGATCTGACCGTGTGTGCCGTCCCGCTGATAGGCTCTTCCCGCCCGTTAACTATGGCCTCGCTTGGCTCTTCGGAGCCTATGGCTTCCTTGGGTAAAGCGACGCTTTGACTGTCCGTTGATCTCGTTTTCTTGTCTGCTCTGCCGGGCGAGCCATCGCAATCATGATGGCTCAACTCTGAGACAGAATGGCATCGCCACAAATTTTGCTTATAGATTAAGCCAGGCGCAGAGACCCTGAATCCTTCACCGCAGGGTACCTGTCAGGTCAAGTGACTACCTTAGTGATGAGATTCAAATCTCACCCTTAAATTGATCAAGCCCGCTGTCCGGGATGATATAGCGGTCTGTAGCAAAGGGATCCTCACTAGTCAGTTGCACACACGAGAGAGGCGGGGAGGGCCAGGTTCAGAGTGGAGATATTCCGGTGTTTGTTCAGCTGCACTGGTGGCGTGATCTAGCCAGGAACCAGGAACAGATCCAGGAACCGGCAGTATATCGAGCGAGCCTCATCAACAGTGAAGGTAAATCGTACGCACGCAATTCATGTTCGAGATAAACTTCCAACACCCGCGCGGGTAGATTTGGTTGTGACAATCCCAGATGAGCGTACCAAGACACCGATCTTGGCATCATGGCTTGAGTTGAGTGCCGTCTTGGTTTCTGTTTCAAAACCTTACGGCGGTCCACAGCAAGGCAAAACACGCCTTTGCCTTTCGAGGCGGTGACAACTAGAACGTTGAAGTCTCAGACCGTCCCATCGATTCAAATAGTTCTGGACTCGTTTGGCCTGACCTGCGCCATGACTGTTAACCACAAGTTAATTATTGACTGACCGAGACCCACGCTTCAGCCCGGTATGTAATGAGGGACGAAGTCGAGCCACAAAGCTTAAGAGGTAGGCTGGAGTATGGCGTATTGGCCCAAAGCTGCCCACGTCGACGACCAAAACAGTGAAAGCGACAAGACCGTTGACTTGGTTTGACGGCTAAAAAGGCTTCCTGCCTAACTAGGCACGCCACTGTCGGAAACGTTGACATCCGTCCAAACGATGGTAGCGATAGATTAAGTTCTAGGTCGATAGAGTGTTGTCATGCGCCTCGATGCTGCATATTGAGTGACAGACTGCGTTCCTGGTTACATTAATGCAAATGTAACGGTAAAACAGCAAGACAGAGAGACAGACACTTAAAGAGCCGCTCTGCATCGCATCTGGTGTTCATCACGACGGAATAGCTCGCATCAAGCTGTACAGGGGATCCCCTAGTGATCGCCTGCATTTGAACGGCAAAAGTAAAGGCATCATAGAAACGTGGAATAAGAAAAGAAAGCTCAGCCAGAAGCAATGTTTGATTTTGGCGAATGGAGAAACCCCTGCTCCCCTTGTCCGATCAAGCAGATGTCAGCCGTCCTTTGAACCACCTCAACCCCAAACTCTTTGACTCGGGAAATATCCATCCCAAGCAGGGCAACTAGTTATGTACTGCTGCAGGTTTCAGCGCCACGAATCGATCAAGCGCCTGCGCATAGGATTAAGCGGTCGAGCTTGTGCTCTGTATAATATGTTTCGTGCAACTCCACATAATTCCGATTCTTGACATGTACCCTAGGAAGAAGCCGGGCAGGTCTATGCGGTTCGGATCACTTGAAAGTGATCTGTCATGGTTGAACGTGTTCCATAGTATGATGATGGGAGTTTCCATTCCCAGAGCGCAATATACTGTAGAATGGCACCAGCTGCCACGGATGCTCGATTGGGGATTAACAAGATCGCACGTATTCGTGAAGCTGTCGTGCTGGGGGGCATGCTCTCGTGTGCATCATGGAGGGGTTGTAAGGAGATTGTGGAGAGCTATCAAGCGTTGATAACATGATTATCTGGCGTCTCATGCTAGACCGCCGTCAATAGACAAGACGAGACGCAATGAAATGAGACATGGGCCTCACGATGTGGAAAGCAAAGACAGAGATCCTGACTTAATCTCTGTGCATTCCAGGCCAGGCTGTGCTTTCGAGGGCATCTTCACACCATGTAAGTCGGTCACCGGTGGCTCTGGCTCCCTTGCATTTCGTGACGGCACTATCACCAAGCTAATGACACGAGTGACTGGCATGCTGCCGCTGTTGTCCACTTCTGGACGTGCGGGCTAGGAATTAAGCGAGGGGGCCGAACCGCGTCTTGTCTTTGCTTTTTTCTGTGAGTTGATGATATGTATGGTGAAGCCATCTCGTCTGAAGGACTTGCGGTAACCGGTTTTCGAGCAGAGTGTCTCTCCCTTGTTAAGAGGTGTAAGCTTTTCTCGGTGCATGTCTTAGACCCTTGGCGAGGCCAGACCAGGCCGTGTCTTGAGAGATAGGAAGAGATGCAGAAAATGGCGGATTGGGATGCGAGGGGCTATAGTGAAGAGGTTGTAAATCTGGGGGAACCTGGCTCGCATCTCGATTTGCAGCGATGAGCTGGCAGTTGTCAATTCCATTGCAGTCTTTGAGTTTGAGGAAGAAATGAACTGGAAAGGGATGACACAGCACGGATACCTATGTTGTGATGCGAGTTGAGAAACGGCAGGCGGCCTTGTTGTTTCCCGATCGAGATATCATGGGCGGAAGTAACCATCTACACCGGCGAGGCAAGCGCGGCTGAGGATTGACTTGACTATGACTTGCATAACTTTTAGCTGCTCTAGGATCCATTATTAGATACATAGTAGTTAAACTAATTGTTAGTTTGATAATCAGAAACCCTGCTCGGCATTGAGATTCGAAATTATACAACATTAGAACAACTTGAACAATTCTCGTCCCTGAGATGGAACAATATGGTCCGGTTTACAGCTACCTTGAGTGAGTTGGCTCTTGGCGTCCTGGCGCTAGAGCCCATTAAGCCCCCTGTCTCCTCGTGCAGTGGGCACTAGATAGTGGGTCAGCCGCTTCTCCAGAGGGTCAGCCCCACCCAGCCCCCCTCTAACGTGGCCCTAAAACGCCGTGAACCATGTCCCACCAGCGCCGTCGAAAGCAGGGGTTAAGGTACTGTAGACGATGAGACGGGACAAAAAGATGGACGACGCAAGGCACGACTCAAGCAGTATTGGCTGTGCGGGAATTATTTTCCAGTTTCAGTTTCAATCCAGGCACAAGGCGAACGCCAACTCGCATTGGCTCACTAGTTTCTGGTCTGATTTTTTTCTGATGCTTTGTGTCTCCCTACTCTTACCTTGGTCTCTTTCTTTCTTGCGTGCTCGCCTTGTCTATCTCTCGGGCTCTCCATCAAATAACACAACGCAATGCAATGCACTATAAATCCTGATCCCGAGCAGAAAGAAGATAATGTTTCTCAGTATAGTAATCATCTACCACTAGTTCTCGGCTGTCATGTACCTGATAGGCCAAGCTTGGTGTGTTCTATACCGGGGTTTCATGTGCTGCAACTCCCACACCCACCAGCTACAGTACAACATACTCCACCCCCCCTTCTCACCGTTGCACTCCTCACCCTCGCCCTCACTAACATTAACACTAACACTAACACTAGCACTAACACTCGCACACGCAGTCACGCCTCCTGTCTCTCTCCATCTCACCTGTTTCTCTTGTTCCTTGTCTTAACTAGCTAGCCAACTAAACGAACTAACTAACCAACCAACTAACATCTGGCATTGCATTCACTGAGCGTGACGATCCAAGGCCCATGCCCATCCATCCCATCCCGTCCGCACCGCATTTATGACGCTGCTAACTCTACTTCTCTGTACACCCTTTCCCACTCTTTGAAACCCCCAGTCCCTATATAGCTTCATCCTCCCCCCCGCCCTGCTTGGAACTCTCGCCTTTCGTTCTGTCTGTGCCATATACCGGGCCTTTAGTTCCTGGTCAATATATCCTCACATTCCGTCTTCTTTTATACCGACATCGTCCTCGACTGAGACGGATGCTTGGGCTTGACTTACACCAAAAGTATCACATCGAATCGAGCCGAGACACATCAAACTGTTCCGCTACGATCACCACTGGACCTCCATCTTGAGTGTCGACCTCACTGTTAGTTTGCCTATTTCATGTACAACCACAAATGTATACGTCTTGACATGGATGATATGCCTGATGGCTGCTCATGGTTGAGTTGAATCCATCTCTTATATCGACTCTGCCTCATTTCATGTTTTCCAGTACAACAGCTGACCATTTCTCAGTCTATCATTTCAACTCACATTACTCGCTATCGACAACATTTGACAACAGCGAGTGTTTCCAACTGGACATTATTGGACGACTACCTCTCATTGACACTACAACAACTCAATCCGTCGTCACTTCAAGATCCAGGATGGACGTATCACCATGAAGGAATCGCATCTTGAACTTCTCGTCATCGTCCTCGCGACTGTGGTCCCTTTGACCGCCATCACCGCCGTGGGATGCTTTCTCTACCGCCGGAGTCGCCAAAGACGTTTCCTTTTCATGAAGAGAGGCATCACTCCCATCGACGACGAGGAAATTGAATCGTGGAAGACGGGCAGGACTCATGAAAAGGTCCATATCATCGAGGCTGTAAACACCAACACCAATGACATAGAAAAGCAACTGCAGCAACACCAGCGAGAGAAGAGTACATCGTCCAACTCCATCCGCAAGCCTCAGAGCGTCATCATCTACGACCGCCCTCATCCTTGTGTCTCTGAGGAGCTTTCTCCTCGCTCGCTCCATCACAAGCGCAGCATGGATGTCCCATCAACGCCTGTCACCGCCCGTGCTCCCAACTCACGCCCAGGCCTCACAGATGAGGCTGTCCAAGGCGAAGATGCGTTCATCACACCCGTGAAGCGCCATCCTTCACGACTAGCCAAGCTACCCCCCTCTGCCCGCCATAGCCGCACCCGCAGCAGTCGCAGCAGCACTATGAGTGCAGTTGTAACACCCCGTGATCCTTGGCATGGTCACTATCCCGATGCCTTCCTCGGCGCTCGCAGTTCCAGTGAGTATCTGCCTCGGGCAAACCGATCTCTCGATATTCGACGCCATCCCCAGCGGATGCATTCCATGTCGCATTTTACGAGGACGTCGTTTGACGATGAGGTCTTCCTAGGTGGCCTTTCACCAAGACCACTCATCCGCAAGTCGGAAATTGGACGGGCGATTGGTTGAGCCCAGCCAATACCTGGTGAGGAAAAAAAACATTCGATCATCCTCTGGTCAAGCAACATCCCGGTATTGTTGATTACCATCCCGAGCCACATAAAGAAACGGTTCCCGCGACCGCTTGTTTCAAGCCCCTTGAAACCCCCGTCCTGCCGAGAAAAGGGCGGGCCCGAGATCTTCTTGGCCCGTCCGCCTTGAAATCGGCAGTCGGCCGTTGGAAAAATATTTTATTGATCCAACGATGATGAGGGCCCTCGGCATTAACGTGAGGATATTAATTCATCTCGTTAACGGCCAGTTATGACGCTCGAATACAACTCTACTTTCTGCGGATACGCATCCACACAACAACAACGCTCCTTTTATGGACTACACCCCCAAGAACCCACCATTACTATTCTGTTACTCCTCTTTGCAAGAGGTAGTATCGAGCTCGGTCAAGACCGACTCGCCTTGCCTCCACCTCGACATGTCCAAGGTGGATGGATTTTTGTGCTGGCGCCGATGCGATGCCGGCTGGAACACAGGATTTTGTGCATTTGATGATGGATATACCCCAGTCTTTCCTTTATTTTCTTAATTTCTTTTTTAACATGTTGTCATGACCAAGCAAGCGAGTGAAGTTTCATGCAGAGGACTCTCAAGCTGACTAGAGCCCTGCAAGATGGGAGATGTCCCTGCAAGAGATCAGGAACAAGGCAGATGTATCTGTCCACGACAGAATGGGATGTGGACTGTCAGCTACTACTAGCTACACATTGCTAGATGTATATACATACATAGAGATACACACAACTCAATTGACAAAACAAGATTGAATCACATATGTTGGTCTATCCCGTGGTGATGTGAATGCGCCCGGTTATGATATACATGGTAGTTGAGATAGACGAGAATGCACGATCATGATATCTTATATTAGCTAGAAAATCAGCAATTGATCAACGGCCATGAAGTAGTATTCGTCTATCAAATCTCGCTCGCTTCCTTAACAAGATGCTTTTTTTTCTTTTTCTTTTTTCTCTTCTAGAAGCTCGCCCCAAGCGCGGAAAACCAAAACCACTTAACGCGTCTCTGACCATTCACAGCGGGGCATCGCGTCGCCACAAGCCACTTCTCATTCGCGGACACGCGCTTCACTCTAAACTTGCACTCAACTTCATCTCAGTCACTTCAGCCAACGACGAATCATTGCCAGGAGCTACAGCATTTACATGCCCACGAATGAGGCTGAAATAAAACTGCATAGAAACAACAGAGCAGCAGTACTCATCGAAAGAATCAAGAGCCATTAGTTGAATGTCTTTGGCTCTTCAAACACCTCGCTTTGAATATCTCACCTGAAAGGGGGTGACCAAGTGGTCGCTATATCCGACGCTTCTTCTCTCATTCATCGACTTTTTACGATAAAAAAGACTTAATTCTATCAGAAGGTACTCCTTTATACATCTCGGCCGATCAGAAAAGCCTTAACGGCCAACTTTCAGGACCACTCATATACACCTTGAGCACAACAACACATACACACACAGACATACCGCCACCACTAACAATGCCACCTCGCAAATCCAACTCGCGCAAGAGCGATACGTCAACCGCTCGCTTCGTACCAATGGAAGATGTCTCACCTCTAGAGAGCCCAGCGCCTGCGACTACATCAGCCGATGCGCCTACGGCCACCGAGGCTGCTACGACTGAAGCTACATCATCTTCGCCTACGGCAGAGAAAAAGGACAAAGACAAAGATAAGGATAAGGACAAGGAGAAAGAGCATAAGGAGCATATCACCATCGAGGTAAGACAAGAGACCAAGACAAGCACCTCAGCTCTCTGAAACGACAGAAATAAAATCCATAATCCATGTACATCAACTGACACTCGTCAACACAGGATCTCACCCTTCCAAAGTCTATAATAACACGCCTATCCAAGGGCGTCCTCCCTCCCAACACACAGATCCAGGCCAACGCCATCATGGCACTGAGCCAGAGCACCACTGTTTTTATCAACTACCTAGCTTCCCAGTATGTCTCCTCTTGTAAAATATGCTACCATCAGAGACATATTTACTGACACTTATTCCCAGCGCCAATGAAAACACCACAAACGCTGGCAAAAAGACAATCTCCCCCGCAGACGTCTTCAAAGCCCTCGAGGAGACCGAGTTTTCCTTCCTTCGCGCTCCCCTGGAGGCCGAATTTGCCAGTATGTGCTCTAATACGTCTCTTAGAGACGGGAAATGCGCGTAGAAGCTGGTTTCGCTAACACAATCCACTCCCACAGAGTTCAATGCCATCCAGACTGAGAAGCGCACCTCGTACCGCCAAAAAGTACGCGCCAAAAAGTCCGACGGCGCAGACACCGACATGCCCGACACGTCCCACGTCGAGACCGACGCAGACACGACGGTTGCTTCTACGGGCCCCCTTGCCAAGCGTCCCCGCGTCGAGCCTGGCGCTGCAGAGGTGGAGGAGGATGCCGAGACGGAGGACGAGGAGCCTGTTCCTGAAGATGACGACGACGATGATGAGGCAGACGACGATGAAGAGGATGAGGCAGAAGCTAGTGGCGATGACACTCAGGACGCTCTCGAGGTCAAGGAAAGGAAAGAGGAGAGAGATGAGGCGTTGGATGGAGATGACAGTGACTGATCAGATGAGAACAAGGTCATTGGACTTGACCATATCCATAGCGCTATTGTATCATGATCCACGTTTTCATATATGCTGTGTTAGCCAAGGGGTTTCTCTCCACCAGTTACTCAGTCTCAGTCCACACGAGCAAGTCTCGAGCGGGTACATATATACTCAAGTACTAACACTTACGTCGCAACTCTAAGCGACCTTGCTACCCATACACCTTTCCTCGCATTCTCAAGCTCTGTTCACAACTGTCGTACTACACTCGTCAAATAACCCCCAAACACATCATCGCACTCCCTGCCCTCTCACAAAACAAGCACCACTCCCATGGGCCGCAGACGCTCGTCACCCAAAACAAACATCCCGAACGGGTGCTACCACGCTGCCAACTCGATGTGAAACCTCGATATTGGATATCATCGTCCCAGAAAGCCCGATTCGCTGGGTCGGGTCAGGACATGCTGTCATGGCATTTCTGTACAACAGAGACATGGGTAGGACGCCATATCGGGTTCATGGGCCTGTTGCACAACCTTGACAGACAGACGGGCTTTTATTCAACATATCTTATTGCTTGACCTAAGAATCTGCTCAATGTTGACCGCACTTTTGCGATATACTAACCGGAGCAACAACATGTTGGCCGACGCCCAGGGAGCAAAACTACTAGATGTCCAAACTTTGGCAGTTTAGACATGAAAACCCAACACATAACATCAGAGCTCGACCATGAATTCACTAGGCCCCGAGAGCCTAGCAACAACAACTACAGCCTGTTTTAAACTCGTCCTATTACCCATGCCCCCTCATCGTTTTAGTAAACATTGAATCCTTGCAGTGATGCAACAAGCGCTTCACGACGAGGTAAATCGTGCTCCAATAAGAACGAAATGTTAAAGACGAATCAAAGAGGTGACGTGGTATCAAAATGAAAGCCTGATAGATGTATGTCCCGCCAGCGTAACCAATTCCCAGCCACGCACAAGTGACCTGCCCAAGAAACCAAGACAGAAGATGAAACGAATAGTTTGCTCAAACACAAAAGCAACCAGAATGTCTCCAAAGCAATACTGCTTAAGTCGAACAATAGCAAAAATCATCATGGTATGTTACGATCCATGCATGTACCCAACCAACACTTCTGAATAAAACCAAACCGAACCAAACCACATGTTAACCAAAGAAAAAAGGGAAGAAATAATAATAATAAGATGAACCCATTGCCCTGTCCGACTCCTCTATCCCACCCAGGCTAAATACTATACGCAATTCTCGGAGCCAAAAAAGCCCATTAAAAAAGCACATAGCCGCTCCACCAGTGTGTATGCTTGGATATTCGGGGAGGAGTTCAGACCAGAAAAAAATAGCAGTCTCCCGGCTAAAGTCGTCTGAAACGCATGGCAAATAAAGATGCAGAATAAATACCACACCATCATTTCGGCTCTTCAATGAAAGCAAGAGTAATCATAGGTCGGATCATTCCGTCGTTTCGCATCAACACCTGGTTGGTCGCCTCAACATTATTGAGGCTGTTGCCCAGGAGTCCACCACTGTTGGGCCGGTGAGTGCTGACCCGACCATCCTTGGGAGACCGATGGCCCCCCAGTTCCACCCTGAGGCATGTATTGCCGGGGTGTCTGTTCTGTCGGGTACATGCTTTGGCCCGCACCATACTGCATGCCAGCCATGCCGGGAAACTGCATACTCTGCATCTGACCCGAGCTGGACTGGCGCAAATGTGAAGAAGGCGACTGTGATGGATGAGGTGCTTGCGACTGAGCAGTATAGCTACCATAGCTATGCTGAGGCGCCTGGGGAGTCTGCGGCCACATGGCTTGACCTGACTGATAGTTGTAACTGGGCGTTCCTTGCGACATGGAGCCCGCCGAGCCTGGCAGCGTTGGCCTCATGTTCGACTGTGTTGGAGAGTGAGCCATACCTCTCATAGGCGCTTGAGTAAGACTGCTCTGCGCACTGATGGACTGAGAATAAGGAGCAGTGGTCATCATCATCTGCGGGCTCTGTGTTGATACTAGCCCGGGCTGCTGGGACATGGCCGTGGCAGTTGTATGAGGTGAGTGAGACGGCCTGCTGGTTACGGCGTTGGACGTATCGGTCGAAACCACGGGCTGCTGGGTCAGGTTAGAAGCGGGCTGTTCGTGCGGACGTCGCCAAATTCCCTGGAGGTAGTCGTTGCGCATGTCTCGCTGCTGGTTAACAGATCTATTGAAATCGGCGGCATGGTGGGCCTGGGCGTTCAGTTCCCCTAGGGGCGAGGGTCGAGTCTGGTCTTGGTAAGCAGGGCCGGTAATCTCCTGACGAGGTCCGCCTTTGAGAATTCCTGAATAATCTCGTGGGCGAGAATCGCTCAGCTCTGATCCTAGTGTCAATCCGGGCATTCTTGTCGTGGTTCCGGGTAGTGGTCCGATCATACCTGGTTGGACAAGGTGCGGCTGCGGGGGGCCGGGGAATGGTCCTGGGTTGTTGCTATACACAATCTCTGGATGAGGGCCAGCTAGCAAGACGTTGTTCTGCTGGGCTTCGGCTGCCTCTCTGGCCTTTGTAGCGCCGGGACGCTTCTCTCCCGCAAGGTCAGCTTCCGTGAAGCCTTGTTTCCGGGCCTTGGTTTCCCAATAGTCATCACGGACTCTCCGGCCGTTGACGATCACGCGGCTTCCAAACTGTCGGAACATGGATCTGGCGGTAACGATGGCGATCTGCCTGGAGCGATACGAAAAGGGAAGAATCTCCTGTTGGACCAAATCATCCTTTTCGGTCTGGCTAGCGATAATCTTGAAGAGAGATCTGTTCTTGTTAAACAACAAATACGAATCTCGGTAGCCTAGTACCCTGGCACATTCGGTAGCGAGCATAAACAGTTTGTCTCCTCTGTTCGGTACCAAGAAGGTCCGGCACTTGTACTCCCGACCTCCATTCAGCGTGCCATTGGGCTGGACTTTCTTCTCTCCGAACTCGTCGATCTCGCGGGGTAGGTATTCATCGCCAGTGCTGTTGAGCTGGTCGGTTGTGTGATCTCGCACGGTTGGTAGAGCCTTTAGCGTCGACTTTGTCGGAGTCGTCTTAGGGGGCATCTGTGTCTGCGCCGGAGTGTAAGCGGGACTGGTTTGTGGCAGCGCCGAGCCTTGAGACTGAGGAGTCTGCGGCGGAGGAATCGCTTGAGGTAGGGTCGAGGCTGAGGCCTGCCCGGGAGCCTCTGAAATGCTCCCTGAAGATCGTTTATTCATCGGTCTTGCTCGTTTCCGAAGCGGTTGCGTACCACCTATATTAGATGCTATGGTTAGCGACTTTTCATACTAGTTTCGTTTTACGCCATGCAAATGTTGCGCTGATATGTGATAAAGCATGCAGACAATGATCCCGGTGTAAACAAAGAGCAGGTTGCGCTGCGTAGCGTAAAAAAGCCGGGTGTCCCAATGAGTTCAGCAGCGCCGAACTACTTATCCGGCCCAACATACCGTCATCGCTGGGCTGCGGCGCGTTGTAAAGGCCAGGGGAATGACTGCGTTTGAGTGTACGCTGCGGTTGCTGCGAAAGACCTATAAATGTAGAAGATGACTAGTCAGCATATTATAAATCAGGAAACAATGGCAACGGGAAGCGCGATGTGTTTCGCAAGTATGCATGCCGAAACAGTGACGTGAGCAACCAAGTGCGGGGCAATAGCATTCATCATCATGTAGTTTGCGCCCAAGTTATGGTCAAGTTTGTGTGTGCACAAGATATGATGAAGGGGGAAGGGAGGTTCGCGAAAAGGATGCGATTGCAACAAGAATGAAATATAGTGGTTATAGAACTTACCAGGTGAGTTGAGCGCAGCTGGATTGATTGTCGCATTATCAGCGCCGCTTTGCTGAGCGGAGTACATGACAGAGCTAGCAAGCCAGCGGGGAGCGGCCAAAGTTGCGACCACGGGAAGGTGACGGCGACGTGTCCTGAGATGTTTGGGTTGACGAGTTGAAGGGTTGGAGAAGATGCAGATGGAGGGCAACGTCAGTCGCACGTGGTTAGCGACCAAGAGGAGGCGCGTCGTTGAGCGTGAATGGCGAAATGTAGGTTATATGACGAGCCAGAGTGGGAAACCTGCCTGACCTTGTGATGTGAGACTCGGCCAGCCGAGCCCTGGCTCGGAACGGAGAGTCAGGCGCAGGTTGGGGCATAAAGTCCAGGCGACAGAGGATGGTCCAGTTGATCCAAGCCGAGACAAGACAGGAATCCGAACAATGGGCGCGGCAGTGGCGGGATGGGCGTGCAAAGAACAGCAAAATATGAACGAGACAAGGACAAAACACGATAAAAGACAAAATGCAAGGCTGGAATAAAACAAACGGGGGAAGCTCAAGAATGAGCCAAAAATGGTATCTTGAATTACCTTTGTCTGGTGATAAACGAGACGTAGACGCGGATCGTGTTGTGCAACGGAGGCGACAACGACGTCAACGAGGCTCACGAACTTCAATCAAAAGCCCCGAGGTCCAAGTAAGACGAAAGAGCAGTCGCGTAACGTAAAGAACAGGTCCCTTGAGGACTCGAAGATACGCGTTTGATTGATCGCTTGACGATGGTTAGGCGATGCGATGGAGCGGGTGTGTGCGTGTGTGATGTGATGTGATGTGATGGTGGAAAGCCGATGGTGGATGGACGATGATGGGCAGTGGCAGGTGGCAGGTGGAGGGACGGGATTGCCCTGCGCTGAATGGGGTAGTAATGTGGTATGGGAGGGAAGGTGCAGCAGTAATTAGTGCGCGCAGCTACTGGGAAATCTGGGAATCAGTCGCACTTGCAGTGGCGACTTGGGAACGGGAAGCTAGGGGAGAAGAAAAAAACCACTTCTGGGGGGCAGGAGCATGCCCTGGAAGGATCCAATCGCGCAGTCTTGAAATGGTTCAAAGCAAGGACAGGAACCCACAAAAGACACCAGGGATCTTGAGATCCAAGAAGCAGCAAGCCCAAAGCCGCTATGGCACACACGCCTACTTTAGAGTAGGATGGAGTGGAGGAGGCGGCGGCGGCGGCGGCGCAGCGGGGGGCGTCAGCGACGGTGAGTGACTCTGAGGGGGGTTGCGCGCGAGTGATAGCGTTGTATGAGATAATGCGACAGAGGAGGCGCGCGTGGATGTGGAGAAAGAAACGACCCAGGTTGGAGTGTGTCCAAAGCGGAGGTTATCTAACGCCTGGATCAACCGAAGCGCAGATGCAAGTAGCGTAGCGTAACGCAGTTGGGCCGGACCTCTTGTGGGTTCAACGTTGATGCGATGCGATGCGATGTACTGCGTGCGCTTTGTAAGAGAACGGCGTACGCCGGTCACGTTGAGAATGCGATGAAGAGGTAGAAACAAGAGTCGCAATCGCAATATAGCATATCGCGATTAGAGCAAACAAGACTGCTGATATAGAAGAGGCCTATACTTGCTGTGGTTTCCTGATGCTGCACGAGATGCGCGTGTTGCGCGCGTGGGCTGTGTTCCTTTGAGGTAGACTCAAGTAGTGATCAACAACCGAGGGAGGGGAAAGCTGGTGCTTCTGCTTGCCGCCCAAGGTGGTCAAGTATGTTGAACGACGTGCCGGATACGGCAGAGTCAACAGCAACAGTTGGTCGTGTAGCGACAAGAAAGATGATGGTGCCGACGATGTTCAATGACTGTATTGCCAGTCTCGGCCAGTTGGTTGTTTGATAGATGGATAGATTGACAGGCAGACAGACAGGTAGGCAAATGGTTTATCGTAGGTGTAGGTGCGGATGGTATCCGTCCTCGCTTGGGATGGGTTGGAGGAAGAGGAGGAGGAGGGAGTGGGACGGAGAGGGCTGCTGGGATAGTAAAGAAGATGGAGTGGAGGGGGGAAGGGTTTACCGTTGGAAAGGCGGCGCAATTGAAGGAGACTGATGACGAAGGATGGTTGGTCGAGATGGCGCAGGCTGGGGGAGAGGAGGGGATGTGAGTGGGGAGTCAAGTCAAGGCATGGATAAGAACAAGGGTAGAGGAGCAGGGGAACGAGGATGGTGGGTGGTTGTTCAAGTGAGTAGGTGTGTGTATATCAGGGTAAGACACAGTGAGTAAGAGAGAGGAGAGTCAGGAAGAGGAGAATGCGGAGTTGAGGTTGATGATGATGATGATGTTTCTATCAAACGACATGGAACAGGCTGGAATAAGATAGCGAGGAGAAGGTTGATGATGGAGGATAGAAGAAGTAAAACAGCAACGCTCTCTCGAACAGATAGATAGATAGATGCCGACCAGTAGCCATCAGAAGCACAACGAGCTGGACAGACATACATCAGCATCCGCATAATCAGCATCATTGGCTGCTCTAGCTCAGCGCGAAATGTCACTGTGCAAGGTTGTTTGAACATGCGTTAAAAGAAAGCAAAACCTAAACTAGGAAACAGTATAAATGGCTGAAGCTTATTGGCTTTGGCCGACGAGGCTAAAGCCAGTAGATTGGGTGTCATCAGTTGTCAGCATCTCGTAACCGACAGATAAATGTGTCAATTATATGTAGGTATCGTCCTCGACCCATCATGATTGTTTCAACTTGCCTTGAATAACCTATTTTATGTTTAGATCTTGTTTCTTCCAGTCTCAAGTAGGAATGAGCTTTTCCCCTCACCATCCATAGTGACGATCAACTGCAAGCAAGTCAGCTCCGAGTTTCGTTGCCGTTCTTGTCTGCCGTATTAATGGACCTTTGGTGAAATGCCCATCCGCTAGCGATAAGACCCAGACACTTGAACCAGACAGGCTCAAAATCCCATAGACGCAGGTGCTAATGTCGTCGATTGAGGTTCGTTCCGAAACTAACAACATGATTAGCTTCTATCATACCAGTCATTAGGGTCCAATAAGATGGGCTCAAGAAACTATGGCCCTCATGCTAAATTTCCTTGTAATGTTAGGTGATGACTTCGATAATTAGGTCATGCGTTATACCATATATACGTTGATATTGGTCGAGGAGCCCCGAGTATTGTAATATGGATCCACGAGAGAAGCTTCCCGCCTTTGATTTTGATCCACGATACCGGGTCTGATCTCATTGTCGCACCGTGCTCTCTCCTCTGTGCCCCATGTCCTGTGACGGGTGTGTGGGTGGATATGCCGCTTGCTGCACGCAAGCGCCCTTTATTGCTAGCCTGCATGTCTGTCCTGTGCGTCGCGATGCTAACTGCATGCAGTTGTCATTACATGATTAGCAGCTCTTCTTTAACGACATGAAACGTCGTCGTTGTGCTGTGCCGCAGAGCTTCATTAAGGAAGCAGTAATAGTCTCTCAGTACGTCGCCAAAGTTGAAGCCAGCATTAGATCCGACTTGAGGATATTGCTTTATGCGGTAGTCCATTTTAGCAGTCGCAAAGTCTCGTCTACCTTTCGGCTAGACAATGTGCATCATCGCTCTGTTCACCGAGTTACCATCTGTTCTGGTACGTCTGAATTAGAGCGATAAACCATCGGATGCTCGTGTAGCGTCTCATGTCTCACCTTTTTTGCCCGTGATATCGTGTCTCAAATCTTGTGCGTTTACAGGCTTATCTGACCCACAACGCATGCCTTCCGAATATCCAAAGATCATCATCAGGCCAGGCGCTTTGTTTGCTCTGTCGTGGTGTTGGTCACTGTTTCTCCCAGCCCTCGTTCGCGATGAAGAAACGTCATCGAGACACATTCTTCTATACCGCTCACTCCCTGTCGGAGTATTCGAAACTGGACTGAATGGAAAGAATAGATCCATACTGAACAGGTAGGTAACTAACAAAGACCGATTGACGGAAGAGCACCTAGTAATTAGCTTGATTCGATAACACGAAAAAGTCGGTAGCCTGGCTACCTTGTGTCTTGTGGCTACGAGAACAAAGAATCGAGCTTCACCACAGTAATGAGAACCCGAAGACCTGGAGAAGTCAGTCAAGTTTATCAGTCGTAACCCCAAAGCCATCTCTCTAAGGATGAGCCAGCATGATCTGTTCCGCCGCCGTCCAATTAAACCCTTTATCGTCGTCGCTTTGACAACGCGTCCTGTAACGCGTTCTGTGCACCAGAGCGAGTCGAAGATGATATCTATCAAACCCGCAGACGGTTACCTTAGGTCGAATGTTAGCAGGCCATATAGTGACAGTGGGAAGGGAGGTGCGGGAGCGATCGCCCCAAACCCCAGACCACGACCACACCATCGCTGGTCCTAACCCAACCCTGATCCTCGCCTACCGTCCCATCCGTCCCCGCACACACAGAGTTCCCGCTCTCTGGCCCTCTCTTTCATCCATGGACATGTACGATCATGGAGAAAGGCCATGGCCAGCCAGAGGTTGCAACTTTGCATGCCAAACAACGACCCGCTATGCGGCTATGCCAGCCATGCGAGCAGGTCCATAGG